>JAWQUT010000015.1:1749834-1770148 GCA_033807755.1 Ellobium chinense | reverse complement strand
TATATCAGATTGAAGCTCATTATGTGGCCCAACTTTTAAGACTGACCTAACCCCAGCAAGCCCATTGAAATTTTGAGCTTGGTTGCTATTTGTAAACACACCCTACCTTTTTCACTGGTCAAGGCCGAACACCTCCTCTTCCGCCTGAGCACACCCTTGACCTGACAGTCCCAGCCCAGGGCCAAATAGTGCCTGGCAAAATAAACTAAAATGGACACAGTTTGCCATCAAATCAAAATTTCCCCCCTGAAGCCCTTATTACTAGAAGCAGGGCATGCCAAAAGAAGGAAAGAGGGAGGTCAAATATACCCCCTAAGTTGTAGGACCACAAAGTGAAAGTAGAATTACAGGTCTGTAACCTTAATTCAGGTAAGAGTGTCTCACGGGCTTTTCTGAGGGAGGCGGGAAAGCTTGTGGTGTGTGTGATCACGTGAGTCTCGTGCTTAGCGCTATGACTGCTAGTCTTCTGTTCGGCTTCGGGAAAGACCCCGACCACTAATCCACTTTTTTGGGAGTGGCGGCGTGGTCGTGTATAGACGTCTACTTTCTTTCCTTCTTCCATTTTCTCGCTGCATTTGTCTTCTTGAGCACTTCCCCCTTTATCCTACCTTGTGTGAGCATCTGTTTGCGTCTGCTCACTCCTTACTACCCCGTAACACTGGCTGGCAGGGCCCCCTAAAAAGGGGGATTTTATATACTAGCGGATTAATTGGGTTGTACACAATGAGTGATTTGCCCCTCTAATAGGTGTCACAAACCTTAGTAAATTTGCGAAAATTTGCGGCAGAGCCTCAAATTCGCGGAAATTTGCGATGATATCATTGTTGTATAGAAATAACAATTGGGGGGCAGAAGGCATTGGAAGAACTCAACTGTGACGACGTATTTACCCATCATCAGTATCACGCAGATCGGTGGATAGATCTAGGCGTCAAAGAAGCTGAACTGATTTGGTTGATTTACCACCAGTCTAGACTAATTTTTCGGAAAGAATATTCCGAATCAGACTCGCATTCCTAAACAAAGGTCATGCCTACTAATAGAACCCGAATCTACCCCCTGATTCTGTTCCATAAGCCTAACCCTACCCTAAATCCTAACCCTAATGCCTATCAAAGACAGGAGCATGGAAGATTGTAGAGAGCGAATAACTTGATGCAAGATGGAGTTTCCGAAATCGATTCTATTAATATTTTCATTTTTTGATAAAATAAATTTCANATGGTAGTGATACAATTCATTTAGACTAGTCTTACTCTCAGACTAGTCATCAAATCCTGAGAGAAGGCCTAGGTGTGATAATCAGGGTTGGGCAGATCTGAGATCAAATGATTTCAGATCGTGATCTTTAGATCAGTTCACGTGAACTTGATCTGAGCTAACAAGCTATTTTAGATGAATTGATCTTGATCTGAACTATACCTATTTTGGCTGTTTGATCTGATCTTGATCTGATCTGAAATTTTCTAACTACATTTCAGCTCAGTTCACAACTTCATATCGACCTCTAAAATCAGAATTGAATTTTTTTTGTTCAGAGCGAGTGAACAGAAAACAGTTTTAAGGGTGAGCGCGGCGTTTTCCACACCTCTAAGTCTTCGTCGGTCAGTCGTCGGTCAGATTTCGACATTACAACGTGTGTGAAACCGTAACTTTTTCCCGAACCAGTTCCATGTCTGTTACGGCTGTTATCAGGGTTGGTAAAAGTTACGTTTAAAAGTAATTGCTACAATTACTTTACTTTTCTAAAAAAATGAGTAACTGTTACAATTACTTCACTTTTTTGAAAGCAAAGTAACTGTTACAATTACTTTACTTTGAAAAGTAACTAATTACTTTTCAGTTACATTTTAGTTACTTTTAGGTCTCAGTTTCTTGGTTATCCAACAAACGAAACAAGCGTGCAAAAAGTCAACTGGCATTTTTGCATACAAGTTATCACGGCTGTCTTTTGAGTGATATCCGTTAAGTCATAGAATTAATATCTACAATACTTTATTTGTGTTGAAGTCTCAAAACAGTAGCCTTTGTTCGTTTGGTATCAGTATCAATGGCCACCCAGTTTGTATGTCATTATTATTCCAGTATCATCTTTATGATTCTTAAATCGTGTGTGTCGTTTATTCGACCCCAGGAACCGTAAATTTCGCTTTACCAAACGCATTGTGTTGAAGATTTTTCCCTGCATACATTAGAGTTTGGTTTTTTTTTCAGTGAAATTAAAAATCTATGAGATTTTAGGCTTGGGATTAGAGAATCAGAAAGGGTAATCAATTGGTAATTTTGTGATTTTTGATCTTCTGTGGCTTGAAACTATAGATTTAACTGTCCCTTCCCCTTTTCTCTTTCAGCTGTCAACCCTTACAGAACGACGCCAATAGATAGATAGATAGATAGATAGATAGATAGATAGATAGATAATGATATGAAGTTGACCCCTATTTTCTTTCTCTTTCATTCTCTTCGCTCACCCAATAAAAGCTTGATAGCCGAATAAATTTGGTCAGATCACTTCTGTTTCCGATCGTCATGGAGCCTATATCTAGAAGTCGCATGCTGGTGGCTTTGAGCCGAAGGCAAAATCTACAAGCAAAACGCAAGTCATCTCCTGCTACACACTCCACGCCCGCCAAAAGGAAGAAAACATAAGAAAGAAAGGAGATAGACATGTCCGCCATATTATCTGATGTCACTGATGAGAATGACGGGCTGATGGACCTACCAATAGACTCTGTGCTCCTTGATCAAGATATCACATTCACAGAATTAGCCAGGAAATTGGATCACAAGAACGAGAACTTACGTCGACACTCCACGGCATGGTCTGCATAGCAGACCAAGTGGTGCTCACATCGAGTGAGACAGTGCCATCCAACTTGAGAGAACCATCAGAGCCATCATCATCTCATGAGTCTGTGCCATCCTTATCTGCAGTGCCAGTGCCGCCCACATTTACAGAAGCAAGTCTACCTCCACCTTCTGTCACCGGCTGTCACCTACAGTACCAGTGCTGTCTCCATGTTTAGACGCCGATTTACCCCCACCACCGGATTGGATGCTGTCAACCGTTGACTCAGAATTATCAAGTAATGAATCAGAGCTACCTCCACCCCCAGACTTTGCTTCCTCGTCCTCAAAGTCAGAACTCTAGCCTCTGGGTATGCGTCTCTCCAGTTACGTTCGACTTCCGACAGCCCCGCACCAACAACTTCCACTGAAGCTGTTTACAGACATGCAGAAAGTTCTGTCCAGAGCCTCAAAGGCGTCTAGTACGTTGGTCGTGCAAAAGACAGAGATCAAAAGAAGGTCAAGCCTGCTTCTAAGCCACGCAGAGTCCTTAAAGAACATTTCAAATGTAAAGCAAATTGGAAAAACTGCAATGAAGTGAGCGACGCCGACAGGATATCTGCATTTGATGAGTTCTGGGTTCTTGGATCCTGGGAGGCTAAATAATTGTTTGTCAGAAATCTGGTTGAGAGAGAGAGAGAAAAGGAAAGAAAGAGAAGAAGAAAGAAAGAAAGAAAGAAAGAAAGAAAGAAAGAAAGACAGAAAGAGAGAAAGAAAGAAAACAAAAAAGAGGTGGAATGATCAGAAAACAATACTCATGAACATGTCACTGCGCCATCCACTATGTCTACAGTGGACTTAAACTAAATCACATCTCACGGATTCTATAATATCCAAATGTGTTAATCGCTAAGAACACAGACTGTACATACAAAAATATGACACCCAGGAATGCAAATCTATGCTCAGATGCATTTACTTCAGCAGCTAGACGTGTACTGCTAATCCTACAACCAGGCGAGTATTATTGGTAAGTATTGATACGGGTGAATCTAGACTCGTATTAAACCCGTAAATCAGTTCGTGTATTATGGTCGACAAGACTACCAAGCACCTTGTGGGATGCTTCTGTAAGTAAGTGAAGATAAGATAGGCAGCGCAGCTGTTGGACATTACTGTGCAATGAAGCAAGACTTGGTATTCCGTGGGAGGCTGGAGTATGTTATCCGATGGCGAATGTTTGTTTGTTGCAGAAATCGAAAGTATCATTTTCTCTGCACGAAAACATTGATGGTGTTGGCAAATGGTCAGTAATTGTGCATAGAGGTGAGTTGCTGTGAGTCATATTAGTTGAATTACATAGTATAAAACAAAATGCATCTTCAATCGCGAGGTCTCAAAATTTCTCCATTTCATGGTATGTCCCTCTTTCACTTCAAATAAGTATGAAGCAGGTTACAATAATGCTAGACCATTTCATGTGTTGAGAATAAACCCACTATTATAGAAAATGACGTCATATTAGAGAGAGAGAGAGAGAGAGAGAGAAAGAGAGAGAGAGAGAGCGTGAGAGAGAGAGAGAGACACTCAGAGAGAGTGAGAGAGAGAGAGAGAGAGAGAGAGAGAGAGAGAGAGAGAGAGAGAGAGANACTTTCAGTAATCGTATTCACCATTCAGTTAAGATGCTCTTATTAGAGTTTCTATTGTGTCTCTGCTATAATAAATTTTCATGCCGCCTTTAGTTTTCTTTTCTTTTTCTTTATAAACATGTATTACTGTATTTCACTAATTTATTGTAAAAAAACATCGGATTGCTTTGATTTCTTTGTCTCCCCGAAAATTGAGTTCGGGCCGTCAAGCAAGCTGGTGACACACATACACACACACAAGCGCGCGCGCACAAGAAAGTAACGAGTAATTTTATAATTGTTACACAAAAATTCGGTAACGAGTACTTTTTCGCAACTTTAGATGAAGCTTGTTACGAGTAAGTAATTGTTACTCGAAAATTGTAACGAGTAATCGTAGCGGCGTTACTTTTTACTCGTTACAACAACCCTGGCTGTTACTCACGTCGATGTAACCTTGCGTGAGGTTACCAGTCCACCGCAGTCTAGCAGAGTTGGATTGAGGAATGATAAGGTGAATGTTCAGTTATTTCTTATCAGATTAACGGCTGGTTTAGACTTTATCTCCATCGCTTTGAAAGACTTATGCACTGAATACGTTTTTAGTAATTAGATAGGCAGTCAAACACACGTTTTGTATTCTTTCATCGACTGCGTCTTTGTCTGCCACTGCCAACCCACCGGGTATGCAGCGTCGGCGCCAGGCTGTCTGTACCGTTAGATTGCGACGCGCGACCTTTCTTTTGATGACGCCAGATGATGGTTAGATGTTCATTGTTCAGCTTGGTCACATACGTATGTCTGGACAGTCTGGTCTACGTAACAGACGGACCGCCGGTTCAATCGGCATCCTTTGGGGCGGGATGAAGTGGAGTGGGTGGAGGGGAAGGGGAAGAGGATTGGAGAGGCGGGAGCTGTAGGTAGGAATGAACATGAAAACCAGGAATTCCACCCTCACCTCCCATTTAGTGAAAAAAATATTCTTTGGCATTGTGTGCTATCAATCATGTATAGGAATTTTAAATTCAATTTCAAAACATACACTGAAGCTACTTTACACACAAGTTTTTGGTGTTTTTTTTTTATATTTTTAGCTCAGCCTCTAACGACTGCTCAGGAGCTTAGTTGCCATATTGTCAGTTGTCAGTTGGCCAGAGCAAGATTTAACTTGTTCAGCATTTTTATTTTTTCGGAGGTTAGGATGAGGAGTGTGAAATGGTGAAATGGTGATGTCTTTACTGATGCAAGAAATGAACACTGCTTACTCACATCCTGTCCACCTGTAGTGGCGAGTTCACTCCAATATTTACCCTTTATTCGATGAGCACAAACAAATGCTAATTTGGGGACATTTTCGAGATGAAGGGTAAGTTAGCCACGACTGATACCATTTTTAAGGGCCAATTTGGCATTAATATTAATAAATGTGCATTGTAGATCTGCTGGTTGTCGCCTGCTGCTTAGTGCTTGTCCTCATGAAGTCATTTTCTACTCCGATGAACTGATCTGATCTTGATCTGATCTGAGTACAAATCAAGGTGAACTGAGCTGATCTGAAAAATACACAATTTTCTTAGAACTGAGCTAAACGTGATCTAAGGGCATTTTTCCCATAATGATCTGATCTGGCTTTTTTAGTGAACTTGCCCAACCCTGGTGTGATTCTCATTCGGAATTCGTACCCATAGATCTTACAGTCTAGTTTGGCAACAAAATCTTCTAAGAAGACTAGATCTAGACTCTTTTAAATTTACCGTTGGTGGTAGATTTTCTGGGAGACAGTATTGTGCCTTGATTAGATCTAGACTACACCACTCTAGTCTTCAGACATACTGTCAAGTCACCATAAGTGGAAGATTATCACGGCATTGATGTAAGGTTAATATTTGGAGTCTTAGGCATTCCTCCAGAGGCATGATCGTGTCTAATTTTGCGATATTTTTCATATAGAATCTGTACCAATTACTCCAGTATACCAAGTCTGAAAGGCTGATGTGAAGAAGACAGTTACAACAGTGAGCTGATCAGCCAAATAATAGTCTAATTAGAAGCTTACTTCACATTTTTCAGAATTTACTTCGTGTTTAACCAGCAAAGCCACACCTGCAAACATAGTGACTGATTCTTATATACTGCATGAAAGAGAGATTCTTTTGACCCCTCTCCCCCCTACCACCACCCCAAAAAAATAATGTATAAAAAAAGAAATCTTCATTGTTATAATATAGTAACTTGGGCCAATACCACTTCTAAACCAGAAGAAATTTAGAATAGACTTCTTCACATCTATAAACCTCTTGGTAAAAGTAGCCTGTGATATTTCTGATACTAAATTCATAGCAAGATGTTTGAATGGACAATGAGATGGACAATGAGGATCCAGTCACGTACTGCAATTGGAATCTCCCTTGGTTTTTTTTCTTTTATTTAAAAATGAGCAATCCTTCAAAGCAAAATTCTTGAACTCGCTCGTCCATCAACAGGCCAGAACCAAAATGAATTCAGAAAAAGTCAGAAGTAGTTCTAAACCGTAGACTTATGCCAGTGAGTCTATATGTTATGTAGAGATAGTCTAGCCTCAGAATTAAATCTAGATCGAGTACAGCGCTGGCAATCACTCTGCGTAAGCTTAAGGCGTACGATCTAGATGTCTCGATATAAACTAGAGCGGCAGATCATGATCTAGACTAGATCTAGCCTAATAATTCTAATGTGCAAAGTTAGCCTTATGCTGGTAGATCTAAGTAGTGTCGTAGGAATGTATGATTCCACTTCCAGGCGGTCTTTTTTTCCAGACTGATAAACATATTCAACACCCAATAGTTCTGCACATATTAGTGGAACTCTCTTGTTTTTCAAATTTACTGAAAGTGTCAACAGCAGACATGTACCATGAAACATTCGCTTCGGTCGCAGCATTCTCTAAGAAACGAAATTCTCTGAGCCTAACATCATTTTCCAGTTCCTGTACTGCCTCGTGCAAATAGATAACAGCAATATGTTTCGTTTCTGCTACAACTGTTATACATACAAAGTCTACTTCAACATTACGGCTTGCTCGAACTCCTGAATCGAGGACTGCCAGAAAACCGAGGTCCACCATGTTTTTTTTTTTTAACTTTCATTAAGTTTTTTAACGACAAAACGAAAACGCCTGATAACAATCTTCAGCACCATCCCCTGTTTGATGCTCGATTGCATGGCTAATAAGCATTAACTACTCACAAGAAGAACTTTATTTCAAATACACACTTGGCTAAACTGTTTAGAAAATCCATATTTATCGAGCATGATGTTGCTTATAGTTGGCAGTCAGGCTCCAAAGTCATACGACCGTTAACTTACCTTCACTTTTCAGACTGACGTTAGCTGATTTCACGCACATTTAGTAAACAAAGGGGTCTGCTCATGTGCACAGCTGAAAATAACTTCGAAACAAAATGACGAACGCAGTTGAGCAAGCTGTACAATATGCTGTAAAATAATATTCAAAGACTGAGGCGAATCACAATTTAAGCGTGATGATATCTGTGATTCTTTGGATCACAGGACCAGCCATGCAAGTTAATATGACAAAGCGATCAATTATCTAAGATGTAGTCTCTAATCTAAGCTACCCAGCTGTTACGGTTAGGCCAGTAAATGGCTCTAAGTAAATCATAGTATAGCATGTTTTCAAATAAATGGATACGGAAAATTCCCCGAAAGTTGGTTTGAATCCTCAGATATTAAGGAAATTTTGCTTAAACACTATATTTTTTGATAAGTGTAACTAGGAAAACAAATTCTCAGGCATAAGAAGTGAAGAGAACATTGACTTTTAGTCGGATGCGGGGACTGCTTTCTCCATTTTCGGTCTATCTCCTATGTGCCAAGTTTACGGTGTATTTACTGTAAATCACATTCACATCGATGCAACCCTACTTTATGCAGATGTTCCCAATAATCAGAGATAAGCAACGCCAAGGTATTCTTGGTTATAAATTAATATAGGGCTACAGTTGTTAAGTCTTCTTCGAGTATAAACTGACGTCATTTTTGAATATGATACAGGCGAGGCAGCCAATAAGCCGAGTCCGCTATCCAAGGGACGGCACCTTTATACTCAAAATGACGTGAATTCATACTCAAAATGACGTGAACTCATACTCAATATAACGTCAAAGAAGACTTAACAAACATAACCCGTATCTAGATCATTAAATTTATGAAAAAAGAAGAAGTTAAATCATTTTGCACTTTATCGTAACAAAATCTTTTAAAGTTATCAGACTTTGGTTCCATAAACGTCCGGTGGGTGCTGATATTAGAAGCTTGGAACTCATGTATAATTCATGGAGTGGGTTTCGGAGGGGGAGAGACAGAGGGAGAGAGAGAGGGAGAGAGAGAGAGAGAGAGAGAGAGAGAGAGAGGGAGGGAGGGAGGGAGAGAGAAAAAGAAGTGTTTTGGGATAGAAAGATGTGAATGGACACGATAGGAGCTTTACAACGATTTTGTTTGGAACGATAAAGCGACTGACGGACATTTCTAAAGTAAAAGTTTCAATAACTTATTAATGAAATAAATCTGTGGTAAAGACAAGTCCAAATTTTCTATGCATGCACCTTTAATTCATCACCATCATTATCATCATCATCATTATTTGCAAAACATTTATCCGCATTGGAACTAAATAAGTAAGGCAAAAAAAACTATAACAATTTAACAAATTTAATACACTAATTTTCGGACTGGCGTCCTTCTTCAGATGAAGGAAATAAATGAACTAAGAATGACATGTCATTAAAAAAAAAATAAATTATCAATAGTCATGAGAAAGCTTGAACAGCAAAGGAATGGAAACAAGGCGAACAGTAACAATGAAAGTGAATAGTTGAACAGGACTCAGCAAGTATACAATAATTTCTTTACGACCAGACGATGATGATGATGATGATCATCATCATCATTATTTAAGAAGCACGCACTTGCCAACAGTGTAGTAACGAAACAATTAAAAATGAAACGAAGAAATTAGTTTGATAAAATTTTCGATCCTATACGTGGATCTTCTTCAGTATAATCATCGTCATCACCATCATCATCATCATCACCGCTGCCACCACAACCATCATCACCAGCACAACTACTACCGCCATTGTTTTCATTATGTAAGGTATAAATAAAGGAACATGTCCACCTCTGTCATAATTTTTCTATTTACTCTGTCTTCCTCGCTCCCTTAACGTCGTTGTTTGGCACCAACATATTTATTATCCACTGATCAGCAGGAGGTCAGGAGAGATAAAGAACCAGTGGCAGTATGCATAATTTATAACTTAGTTAACGTGTTGCGTTAACTACAATGAACACTACTAATGTTTTGGGAGTTTCCCGTGGTTGTGGCACTGTCTTAACTAACGTAAGGATTATACATACGGCCACTGGATCCCGACGTTTAATATCGGGTTAATTGGAGGAGGGTAGGGGGCGGCAGGAGTCCGAACTGCTGAGAGCTGTAGGCTGTTTGACTTGATGAGCGGTGAGTCTTGAAATTAAAATTTGTTTGGACCCAGTTTAAATCAGTACTACTTCTGTTTTTCCCCGTGTAGATATTTATTGTACTCTGATCATCTTTAATACTCTTGATACTTTATTTCCCAAAGTCTCTTTACTCTCGGAGGGGAAGGAAGGGGAGGTGTAAAACTTTGCATACAAAAATTGAATCCGACTTATAGTGTACAAGCGGTGTTTTGATTACTAAGAAAACTGTTTTCGCATCTGGCTGAAACTCAATGTTCCCCAAACTTCTGAGGTTCGATAAATTTCGACAAATTTATTGTAGCAAAATTTCGATAATTTATTGTAGTGCTTAAGCAAATTTTCTATAACTTTACCGAAGTGTTTAAGCAAAATTTTGCTGAAACCTAAGGATTCAAACAAAAATTATGTTTTTCTTTTCTGCGACCATTTATTTACAAACAGACTATAATACTCTTCAGTGGATGTGTCTCTATATCTAGTGATTTTTGCTACACAACTGTGAAATGAAGATGCAGTGACTCTGTAAGTGCGCATCATGCTTCAGTCGGAGGTCGACTACAGCCAACCTGCCCAATCTGTGCTTGGAAATCGTCCTATACTAACGGTTTGGTAACAGACTGGGTGATATGTCTGTAATGAGATTTTCATTTTATCGGTAACAGCTACATTTCCCTTGATTTAGTGCACGATCGTAACTATCAGCTGAGACTGGTGGGATCTCCTACCATCGTAAAATTTACATTACTCTGCATGTTGAACGCTATCTAGGGTGCATTCAGTATCGATGTACTAATTATAATTCTTATGATGGTAAGAAATTCACCCTTAGTGCGCGAACTCTCAGGCATATCAGTGTTTACTTACTACGTTGAGTCATATATTTTCTGAAGACTGTAAAGTGATTTTAAAGAAAAGTCGATTATCTCTCGAAATTTGTCATAAAACAATAACTATGAATACAAAATAATATGTCAATACTACTAGTGCGTTAAAGTATCAACATTTGTGTGGTTATATTGCCAGGGAAAACATTTGACGTTTATCCTGTCCTTTTCACGGTAATCTGTGGTAAGTACTTAAACTTGCTTACCACTTCATCATCGCTGTTTGACATGTCATTCATTTCCATGTTTATTGGGAACACAATTTCGGTAGATCAGTTTTACAGTCACAGCCAACACTGAGAATTTACAATAATGCATTGTCTTATGCAATCGAATATTTTGTGCTTCTTAGAAATGTGAATTGTGTCAGCAGACAGGCATAAAGAGCGAGACATTAGTTTTACATGAAAGGATGTCTGCCTACACCTTTCCGCCATAATCTACCCGCTCCATGTAGGCCTAACAAGAAGCAAGAAGTTACACAAAGATCGCTTATTTGTTGCCTGCAGATAAATTCAGATTCACTCTGTGTTGGGTACTCCTTGAAATTTGTTAGAATATTGCCAGGCTTCAACTTTAGTGTCACTGAATAGCATCCGAGCTACACTGTACCGAAAATAAACCGGACGTTCTCATACTTCCACATCCGCAATATAGTGGTTATGGTGTCACATCACTGCCAGCCAGTGTTAAGGTGTAGAAATATGTAAAATGACCTTTAATTAAAATAAAGCACCCAATTTTAACGTGTCAAGTACAGTTTCAGCCTTCTAGACTGAAAAACAACAACAACCAAAAAAGTGTGTTAGGCCTGTGTATAAACACGCAGTAAAAACTACCGTAATGAAAAACTGGGGAACAAATAATGAGAATTGGAGGAGGTGACTATTCTTGAAAGAGATTTGTGAAAAATATAAGACGTTGACCCCTCTTTTTCTTCCCCTTGAAAGATCGGGCAAAAGAAGTACTTTAACCTGCATTGGAAAAATATCCCGAAATCACAGTGGTATTTGTAGAATAACAAATGAAGTAAAAACAATAGGTGCCAGTAACCAACAGGCCTAGGTCAAAGCTAGACTTTCGTTGGCAGCAGCATAAAGGGTGAAAGACAAGAGTAAAAACTTCACAGTGACGGTCCATGGAAACTTCCACATCCGCAATATAGTGGTTATGGTGTCACATCACTGCCAGCCAGTGTTAAGGTGTAGAAATATGTAAAATTACCTTTAATTAAAATAAAGCATCCAATTTTAACGTGTCAAGTACAGTTTCAGCCTTCTAGACTGAAAAACAACAACAACCAAAAAAAGTGTGTTAGGCCTGTGTATAAACACGCAGTCAAAACTACCGTAATGAAAAACTGGGGAACAAATAATGAGAATTGGAGGTGACTATTCTTGAAAGAGATTTGTGAAAAATATAAGACGTTGACCCCTCTTTTTCTTCCCCTTGAAAGATCGGGCAAAAGAAGTACTTTAACCTGCATTGGAAAAGCTAGCAGGTTCCCCGTTCTACGAACGGAAAGGAAAGGAGGCTAGACTAAAAATAAGAGTATTTGAGATAGATTTATGAGGAACACAAAGTACAGATGATAAGAGAACATAATATATATTGACATTTGTCCGCACAAATGAACAAAGCTTCACCACACCGCATGACGCGCGATCTGAGAATGAAAGTCACGATCACCAAACGTCGTACGATCTGAGAATGGAAGTTCCGGTCTGAGACGGAAATGACGGACTTGACGGAAGTACATTATCACGTCGTATTCGCAATCATTGATTGATAGATGATAATTATGACTCAATTTCTAAAAAAAATATATACGTTTTCGGAAAAAAATATTTAGACCACGTACAGGTTTGGTAGATTTTACATACGTGTGCCAGGTATCATTCCTCCATGTTGCGTATTAAAAAAGCCTTTGCGGGAACAACGTTGGGCCCAAGCTCCATTATTATATGATTTATTATATGATATCCCGAAATCACAGTGGTGTTTGTAGAATAACAAATGAAGTAAAAACAATAGGTGCCAGGAAGCAACAGGCCTAGGTCAAAGCTAGACTTTCGTTGGCAGCAGCATAAAGGGTGAAAGACAAGAGTAAAAACTTCACAGTAACGGTCCATGGAAACAGTGCTGGCCGCTGCGCGATTCCTCTCCGTGCAATGAATACCTCGCCGCAGAAAATAAGTCTGCATGGCCATAGGCTAAGACTAAAATTAGTATTTTTTTATTCTTTTTTGTTAACAACGATTTTTTTCGCCTATGCTCATTGAGCAGACATGGGTCAGAGATCCATCCAAGTCTTGTCTTTACAATAACAACTGAAAAAATTGCGCCTGAACAGGACATGAGGTTTTACCTGCCTTTCAGTCATAGTACTTAGGAGTGATCTGTCTTAAGACTGAAATTTGTTTGTTCACCGCAGTAATGCTAGGGCTGAATGCTATTCTTGATATTTCAATGAGGGATTAAAGCAAGGCTCTGATGGCCTCATTGATACCCTCGTATGTGAGACAGTAGGCGAATTAGCACCTCGTGGTGAATGGCGTGCATTGCCACTAGATTGGGGCCGATCGCATGAATGTAGGTCATGAATCGTTAGCAAAATTTGTTGGATAAACATCATCCTGACACAAATTCGGGTTTTGACGCGTTTGGCCTGCCAATAACGCAGGATGTTGGGCCAGAACCGCAGATCTCCAGCTTTAGCAATTTCCAATTTTCCTCTAGCTAGAGAAATGTCCTGGTACGATTAATAAAATACAGCAAACCCCGCAAAACATTTTTTTTTTAGTATTCACCGACAGAAACACATTTTGTAATATTGAACGCACTTGTTCAGACACTTCACAAAACATCACTAATGGAAAAACTAAATCTCTTTCCCGACACGTCGGACTTTTGCACCCAGCAATATTAGTGATCTATAAAACTCTATTTCTTTGTTTACTATTGCCAGGGGCGTAGAGTCCATGTAATCAATGAATCTGAGATTATCGATACATAGTCGTATTTATCCAAGACAGTTTAACTAGTCCGAAATGTTTTGTAAAATGTTCAAACATCGCACTTATACCATTTCACCTACAAAGTAATGACTAGCATTGACAGTATGACTTTGTCACGGTTAATAAGTTTCACTCACCGATAATCCGAAGGCCCATACACTGTCTCACAGATTCAACATTCTCGTATGCACAGTCTATTGTATCTTAGGCTGTGTCACGAGTGAGACTATTTCATAAAAAACGTGGCAAGTATTCTAAAGGGAAACTAGATTACCCACACTCTTTTTGCACAAGAGCGGCAAGATCTATTCCATGATCGGTTTTCCGGGTTTTTCTTGGTGCTGTCAGACTTGGCTCTTTTGGAGCCAAAAACCAGACTTTTGGCTCTTTTTTTTTTAAAGCCGTTGTCTCCCAAATAACTGACCGCTTTATTATTATTATTTTTGTTTTTTTGGCCCCAGCGGACTTTAGATCAAAACTGACTGATTTTCTAAGCAAAAAGTATTTATTCTTCTCTGAAACGGTATGGTATTTCAGGTGACAGGGCTTCTGTCGTAGTTGAAACAATGAACACCTTTAAAAGAACGGTCCCAAAACTGCATCCATCTAGCTGTCGTTCATTAAGCTCTAATGCATGCAGAAAAGCTGATGACAATTATAATACCCGTGTATATCCAGTCCGAAGGCAGTTCGTAGTATAGCAAATGTTTTGTTCTATGCGAGATTTTAATCGAATTTGGCCATTGGCGGTTGGATGTAAGATCTAGATTACCGACAAAAAAATCACCTTCGGTACACCCCTGACTGCAGCTCAGTTTATTCTAACTCATCAGACTGAATTCTGTTATAATGTCTGTGTGTATGTGTGAGCTGCCTGTTTCCTGTTTGTGTGGGTACATGTATGTGCGAGGGGGGGAGGAGGGGGCCGAGAAAGGAAGAGGGACACTGATTATCCTGTATTGTGTGTGCTGCCTGTTTACTGTTTGTGTGGGTACATGTATGTGCGAGGGGGGAGGAGGGGGCCGAGAAAGGAAGAGGGAAACTGATTATCCTGTATTGTGTGACATTTGTGTTCCCGTGGGGAAAGTGTCGCGTAAAATTGTCCATGGTTCCATGTGCCTACAGTTGTGGCACATCCAACGATGCACATAATATGGCAAGACATACTCAGAGAGTTAAATGTCATAAAACGACCTAAAATGTACAAGGCCTGATGTATCGGCAATTTGATAATAATATGTTCACATTTGTAGGTAGGTGTGTATGATTGTATCATTTTATAATAATTTTGGCCTCTCTGTTGTTTATTACTGTGCAGTGGCACCACAAGGTGCATATTGTGTCCAGCGGTGAAGTGAAATCTGCCCTGTTCTCTTTTCCTCACCCCTGAATGTATGCCCCCCTCCATCAATCTACCTGGCAACAGTACACCGTCACTGCCCTCTGTTTTTCTCCACAATCAGTTCCTCTAAATCACAACAGAAAACGTTGCGATGAAAGAAGTTGCGATTTTCTATTGACTTTTATATACAAATAAAACATTTTGTTATATACAAAACGTTGCGATTAAGCGGAGAAGATTGTACTACTCAGTATTCTGGCTTCCCTGCCTTTCTCCTTTACCTTCCCTTTTTCTCACTCTCGCTTTTCACTCATGAAGTCGCCCTCTCGGATTTGTTCCAGTTGACACCCTAGAGTTCTTTAATGGAATATATATATACTACAACAGATGTTTCGTCTCATATCAATAATCTACAATCTGAGATGTTTCTGGGGCATGCGTAATGATTAATAGATGAGTCTTATAAACTCGATATCCGAATACGTTGGTATTACGGAATATCGGAACTGACATGGTTATAATTATTAAAGCCTTCATTTTTCATTGAAATACCCACGATTTGGTATATTCTGTCTTTTCTTTTATTGCTTAGTTACACATTTCATCTTCCGAGGATAATAGTTTGTTTTTTTTTTAAATAAACTTCATTAAATGCAAATACAATATTCGACTTTACCACCTTCTTCTCCGAGAACTACATAGCATTAGTTCACGATTATAAATTCCGACTACGAGTATCAACTCCTATACAAAGGCGCAAGGGAGATAAAATCGTCAAAAAGGCCCCATTTAAATGAAGCCCTTGCAATGTTAGCTGTAAAGAGAGCCTTCCCTCTCTAGTTGTTAAGTCTCTTATCAAAAGTCAAAATCTGTTGACGCTTTTAGCGCAGTATATTATACTAGACCACGTTCACAACAATTTATCCGAAAGGTCTTGTCCCTTTTTACCATTCTAGGCTGATGCACATAACGCTGTCCAACTTTGCGCATTAGCGATAACCACGGGAAACCCCCAAAATAGCAATGACGTCTCCCGGTCTTTCGGATGATTTACGTCGTTGTGTCCTTAGGAAAGATATTAAATTCCTGATCCCCATTCCACTCACATTGACCCTTGTTTTCACTTATAATGACGAGTTTGAGTATACTCATTACTAAACGGGAAGCAGCACTGAAAATGCGTGTAGATGTAGTTTGGTTGTGTGTTTCACACAAATATATACCCGCAAATTGGCGAATGCTAAGACTAGTGCACAAAGAGGACAGATCTTTTAATTGTCTGGTCTTTGCAGTTAACTTTCCATTTTCTTTATTAAAGTCAAAGGGCTAGCAATGAATCCATCCATCCATCCATCCATCCATCCATCCATGTTGTTTCATTCATCTTGTCTAGGACCTAGTATAATTAATTGTCTCGCTTCAGGTTCTTGGCACCTATTAGAAGGGCAAATCACTCATTGTGTACAACCCAATTAATCCGCTAATAATATAATCCCCCTTTTTGGGGGCCCTGCCAGCCAGTGTCAGAATGTAGAAATATGTAAAATGACTTGTGAACTACATAAAGTATCCAATTTTAACGCTTTAGGTACAATTTGAGCCTTCTAGGTAAAAAAAAAAAAAAATAAGTGTATTGGGCTATGTATTAGCACACGGTCAAAACCAGCGTAATGAAAAATTGGTGACCAAACCAGAATTTGAGGTGACCTTTTTCCAAAGAGCTTTGTGAAAAATTTTGGGCGTTTACCCCCTTTTTCTTTCAGTGAAAAGATCGGGCAAAAGTACTTTAACCTCCATGGGATAAATTTCCCCAAATCACTGTGGTATTAATTTGTAGAATAACACAAAATGTTAATAGGGCCAAAAGAAGAAAAACAACAGGTTCCAAAGACCTTCAAAAATCATCAGTAGAGGAAGCAACTCTTCACATAATTATAAAGNGGGGGGGGAGGGGGTGGGAATCCGATTTTTTTTTCGATCTTTGTATGATCAAGAAAATGTAGAGACCCCCAAGCGTCCATAAAAACTAACAAACATTTAGAAGAAGATGGAGATGGCAGGGGGAGGGGGATGGAAAATCAGTCCAATGTCTCAGAGAAGAAGTTCATAAACTGAATGTCACCTTGAACCAGGAAAATTGCAAAATCAAAGAAACTAAAGAATCAGTCATAGAGAATGAGATGAGAGGCATGAGAGATAATCTCAGGTTTTTAACAACTTTAGTAATAATTCATGGATTTCACACTTTGTAGAAATAAACTTCAAGATACAAAGCACAGACAGGGTACATTCCAACGGCTGTAATTTAATTGTAAACAGAGCAATGGTTCTTTGAACTAAGTAACCACAGTTCGAAATACAGTCTATTGAGAGCAAGTATTGGGCAATGCACGAGCAACATTAAATGAGGGACTGGGTTGTTTTGAGCATCGTGGGTGGTATTTTTGTCTAAACTAATGTGTGATGGCGTAGATAGACCTACAGTTTGAGTTGTGTATATAGGATGCGTATATAGGGCACAGATTATTTCTGGCTTGTCACACGCGGTAACATGTGTGTATGTAATTTGTTTCTTTGTTACTTTCGCCTGTATATCTGAAAACAGATTGCTGTTGTCTGGGTGCACTGTGTGATATGATTCCCAGTTTCAATCTCTATTTCTTTACTATTTTGTACGAAGTTACAACTCAGACAATCCATTAAAACAACAACAATGACGACAACAATGGTGACAACAACAACTCCGAAACTAGCCGCAGCAGCAACAACAACAACAACAACAACAACGACAACAATAACAACAACCGCAACCTTAAAACGCTGGCGAGGAAACTAGTCGTATTGAGATACCATGTAGTCTTCTGGACGTCAATTCACCTCGCCGAAGAGCTAAGGAAAGTTTCTACGTAGCTAAACTAGACCAGCTGACGCCTGCATGTTCTTATTTACTTGACAGCTCTGTTGTTCGATTGCAACCCTTATGTATCAGTAATTACTGTATATATGCATTTCTCAGTCATTCATGCTTTTGAGCTCACTCTCAGACCACGGCAATGAGAGTGTTTACCCTAGCTGGCTGAATCGGAAAGGTGAATTCATTGACACGAAATCTTTCCTCCGAGAAATTACTGTATCCGAAATATTTCGAATGTCTCATTGAACCTTCTTACTTAATAAATTCACTTAAACAGAAACGAAAGGAACGCCAATTAATTAACATTTTTTTTTTCAAGCCATTTGAGAACTTCCACATTAACGATGAAATTTCTTACCGTCATAAGAATTACAATAACTCTGAGCCCTAGGAAAGATACATTCAGCACCGATGCATCAATCTAACAGTTACAATGGTGAGAGGTATCATCGATGCTGCGCAAGCTCTCAAATACCCAATATTCGCCGGACGTAATCTCAACCAGAAGTTGCCCTCTTTGAAATCACCATTTGTGACTATCAACCACAGTCCTTGGTTGTGCCTGTATGCTCGAAACGTGAGGTCAGAGTTAACTCTTGTAGCGCTACGCCTGAGTTAGGTTGAACACGCCTAACCACCCCACTAGAGTGAGCTGTGTTATTGCCTCGCGGCGGAGGTTACCGGTTTTTACTTTGATACCTAGTCCGTCATTTGCTTCTCTCGGTTGTGTAGGGCGTGACGAGTTACACCGACAACTGCATCACGCGATGATAGGCATTAGAACTACCAGGTCTGGCTCCATGCCGCAGTGGTCAATCTATACCAGAGTAGCGATGTACCTGAATCGCGTGGTGTATATCAGATATGTTTATCTTATGTATTTGGCGTTTAAAAAGAAAGACCGATATATTTCACCAACATTCTTTCATAAATACATTTTACTGGGTTGGAAGTTAGTCGCAATTTACTGCTGCCCGTTAGGAAGTTTTTAATGAGCCTTGATGGTAATGGGATTGATGTGTTATTAAAGATGTTTTCTCTGTTTACAAGTGTGTACATGGGAGTAGTTTCTTAAAAGCTAATGGATTGAAATCAATGGCATGGCATTATCCTCTTTTGAATCTTGCTGTTAGCTATGTCTTTGCTATTGTTTTTTCTTTACTTTCGTCGTCGTCGGTACCCATGCATTCTTGCATTTCGTCTTAAGTTCTGGTTTTTTGGTTGTTGTTGTTGTTGTTGTTGTTGTTGTTGTTGTTGGTTTTTTCTTTCTAGAGTGGGGAGGGGAGAGATTTTTCCGAGTGAGTCAGGTACAAATATGTATAAATGTGGTGGAACAGGGGAATACTTCGCCCGCGTTTGTGTCTGCACCAAATTGGTTTTCGTTAAACATTGATCATTTATGGATCATGTATCAAATATACAGCATGCGATTCGGCTACACAGTTATTTGGGTATATATGTAACTCCACTCTCGCCATTCGGATATTCAGCAGATCGAAGTATTGACACGTGGATACGTGGTAGTAGGAGGATGCCAGTCGTGACTGCACCTGACAGGAGTATTTTTGAATAACCCCCATAAAATTATGAAACTGGCTAAAGGGAGACGGGATAGGGGCTGTATTTTAATTCTAATGGCCATATAATTCTAATGGCATATAAATGTGTAAACTCAGAATAAATGGGTTGGGGGGGNGGGGGGGGGGTGGGGTGGAGGGAGGTGGTTGCCACTCACGTGTAAATTGTGTGGTTCTTGCTGAGAACATACGGCTATCCTTTTTACTGAGTGAAAAGGCCTGAACTCTTGGGTAGCTTTGTTTGCTGATAAAGTTATCAAAATCAAATAATGTAATCATGGGGCATATTTCTATGTTTCAAGATCTGGAGGAAGGGCTAAATACAGTAATATGTATGATAAATATCAAGGTCCGGGATACCTTAATAAGTAAGTGACGGGTTTTAACAGCTTACATAGCCAACAGTGTTAAAACACACTGGGATATTCACATCTGGTGGTGTGTTCCTTAGTTTCTCCTGAGAAAACACAGTCTCAAAACATACAATTTTATACATCTGTAAAGTAAGGAATCTTCGTTATTTGAAGACTGGGGCAACGGGAGATCTTCAGAAGATTTCCTCGTCTAGCAAGTGTAAGGGGCTGTATGACTTAGGTCATAATTTCCAAGTGTCACTTTGTTGACAGAGGGAAAAAAAAGGAT
>JAWQUT010000015.1:1724250-1735485 GCA_033807755.1 Ellobium chinense | reverse complement strand
GACAGAAAGACGCCAGACAGACATGCCTATTGCCTATTAACAATGTTTTTCCATTCAATCACCCCAGCCGCCGAAGAGAAGAATACACGCCGCAGCTTGGGATGAATGCTCTACCAAAATCTTTGGCCAAGGCATTTGTTGAGGCATCCAGCAAGTAAATATCATCTATGACTGGTGGACCCCCGAAAAGGTTTACTTTATTTCAAAGTCAAATAACTTCAAAAATTCAGATCTTAAAAAAATCCTAAATTTGGCACACATTATAAGCAGTGGATATTGTCAGCTAATGCTGCAGATTTCAAATGTTTAACTGTTGTGGTTATGTCACAGTAAAAAAATTTAAAAAACAAAACAAGTAAAAGCGCATGTTTAACAATGGCTTACACGCCATAAACATATTTTAAAACACTGCCCACCGTGCCTCATTTTTGCCATGTGATTTTAACTCTTATACTGTGACAAAAGTATAGCACTTAGCTCGATAAAATGTACATCAATTATAGAATATATCTGTTTGTTCTCGTGCTTAAACTTTTATCCAGTTTCCTTTTAATCCTTAAAATTAGTCGACTTTGAAGTAAATAAACCTATCTTGGGAGGCCCATCCAGTATAACCGTCTGTCAAGTCATTACCATCGTCATTGCGATAGGTAGTTGACGATGTTAGAGGAATCCTCAGCAGTGTTTTTTTTTTTTTTGGTTTTTTTTGTCAATCAATTTTATTCAAACATATCAAAAGTAAAGTCCAATAGCTTGCAGACATGCACACAACAGATCCCATAGTTAAGGAAGGGCAGAAGACAATTAGGTATTGTATATTTTTTTTTAAAATGCAAAAAGTGATCCTCTCTAAATCTTTACTCGTGAAACTTAAAAAATGTGATGTAAAGCTCGGTTAGTACGGCACCCACAGGTTCTTAAAGTTGCACCAGTAATAACCTGAGATTTTAGCTAATGATTTTTGGATGAGATAGTGGTGATAAATTTTAGGTTTCAGTTGGGCAAGGATAAGGGGCGTTTTTCTGTGACTTTACTGGGATAAATATATATTTAAGCTAACAGAATAATCAGATTACATATTCTATGAGCTTTGATGGTCTTAGCTACACCAAACACGTTAAGGATCGGCTGAAGGAAAAGTTATGTGCATGTAGACATCTGTTATTTAAAAGAAGTTGTAGTGAGGTCCAGAATGCTCTTACTATATGACATGATATGGTGTAACCTACAAACAGTCATTATTCCCCCAGCTGTATGATCACTTTGTGGGCATTTTGTAAACTCCCGTGGGAGTCTCATGTGCCGCTGCCGTCCACAAGCGTTAATTGCTAGCATTCTGACGACAATATCTCCCAAACTACCTTTAGCCAGGTGTCCACTCAGGTAAGACTAAGAGGGAACTGAAGAAAATGTGAATAAAATGCTTTCCCAAGATACTTACGAGACGATCATGGTCGGAGATAGAACCCATGACTTTTGGGTCTGGAGTCCAAAGTTGAAACCATTCGACCACATTCTGGTACCAGCCATAACACGTTGGAACAATCACAGCCCGCTGCTGTCAGACTTCAAGGGGTTAAAGCAGGGACGCAAATATCTATACTTATCTACTTGAATTATTTGTCATGAATTTTATGAATTCAGCTCGACTTTGTAGAGAACATAATATATTTTCAATAAGTTGGAAGAATAAGACAGATCACTCATGAATATCATGACTGGAAGGGTGGTGAAACCTTATGTACATATTATGCCCATAGTCAAGCCGCGAGTTTTCGATTGTTGTAAGGACAGACGTGAGATGGGCCTCTGACCCATGCCTGCCCAATGAACAGAGGCGAAAAAAAACATCTAAAAAAAGAATCGGAAGAAGGAGAAGATCATGCCTTCCCATTAAGGAAGATAATGAGGCAGAGAATGTCAATAATGATGTAAATTTGGGTCAGATAATGTTCTGGATTATATCCTCCTCACACCATTTCGACCTCAACGCTGTTGAACTCTTGGGGGCGGAGCGGACAAATTAAACACCAGCCAGGCAAGCAATAATAGTGCCATCTGTTATCTACACACATACTATAACGCAAAGTTAGCCTCTATGCGTCAGATCTGCACTGAGGACTGCATATCATCTTTTGCATTATGTTTTATTAAGCTTACTACGCCAGCAATATTCGTTACAAATTACACATTTTTTTTGGTAAACATATTTTTGTTCAACGGGTGCGAAAAGAACATCTGGACGCGACATACATTTCGAAATTTACATTGTAATGGGAAAGATCTATCGTTTATTCTCTCATGTTTTTTTTTCCTTGTCTTACGTTCGTATCAGACATCAGCATACAACGCATAATGGGGAAACCCATAAGCTTAATGCAGCATATTTTTACATAAAATAGTCTGTCTGTTTCGAGTAGAAATTTATTCGAGTTTAATATTGTGATGCGCTCGATAACCCTATTATAAAATGTAGACAATTACAACATGTAACCAATTCTCATTTTTTATATAGTGCTTGTGAAAGATTTCTAAAATTAGCTGGCAAATTTTCTTAGAAAAAATATGCTTTAATAAATTACATTAATAACAAAAATCTCTGCAAATTTTGAAACAGTTCTTTTATCATATAAACAGGACCTATTTCCGGTGACATTAAAGTGTGTAATAAATTTTTGATATGTCACACGTTACATAAATTTGAACTTTGACCTGCTTACGAATACTTTGATTGGACGTCTTGGAAACCTGGCGTATGAATATGTGACGTCATTTCTTTTGTGACGTTATGAGTATGTGACGTCATTTCTTTTATAACTATTTTCATTGGCACTGGGTTTCCCTTTGTCTAGATTTTGTAAAACAATTATTTCAGTCTGTCTTCCTTATCGCTTGTCACCGTTCTCTTCACATTAATTTCAGTTCAGTTATAAATTTGAAGTGAAGTACTTGAACTATCGCAGTGTTTCTGTGGTCTAAAGTTTCATTGATGATTGTCAGCTGTTTGGATCTACTTTGTGTCGTGTAACTCTGTGGTTCATTCAGTTCAGTTGTAATTGATGTGTCTCAAACCGGGTGAGGGCCACTTCAGAGTCTTTTTTACGATTAGAAGTTCATTTCTTTTTATCAGTTGGAGTTTAAATGATAAAAAGGATCTGAAACGCGTGTTTGTTTGATATCAGATTTATGAAATGAGTTATACATTTGTCGAATTCGCTCACTTTCATAAATCTGATATCAAAGAAACTCATTACAGATGCTCTATTTGGGCCATAGCGGTTATATTTTGAAAAATCCGTCAGCCATTTATTTCTGGTCGTCCCGTAAGAGTTCAGTATAACACCTCACAATCAATCAAAATCGTCATCAGAAAGACTACACACTTAGCCTGTTACAGAGGATAATTTGCCTAAATAAGATACATCAATCTCCCATGGTTGGGCACAAACACGTGTTCCCTAAATTAATCAAATGAAAATTATGGTATCAGTTTGCTCATAGGTACGAGACGGGAGATTGGTAGACTCTTTATATGTAGCACTAGTTCTCGAATAAATTTTTAGTAATACTAATTCCAACAGTCTTTATGGATGGTAGGCCCCACTGTATTTCGTGTGTAAGTTGTTGCTTGTCATTGCGCTGATTTCGGCAGGCAGACTGTAATATTGTTAGCTTTTATTTGTAAATTTTGGTGTATCAAAATGGAATAAGATTAGACTAAACATTTCTAAAGATGCAATACACGTGATCGGAGAGTAGAACAGTAAAACTTATCTGTCTGATTTACCTGTAGACTAACTGGTTTTCAAGGAGGCCAGGCCTCTATACATAGGTCAAGGCTAAGCTGTTTATTAGCCCTCAGCTAGGGGGACGCTTAAACTAGGCTTTAGACGATTGCGATTGCCTAGACTGACCCGCCTTGTTATTAATAAAATTTGGTGTAGGTGTGGCCGAGGACCTGTTGCCGTATGCATAATCCTTACGTTGGTTAAAGCAATGCTGTAACCACGGGAAACTCCCAAAAGATTAGTAGCGTTCACTGTAGTTAACGCAATACGATAATTAGGGCAAGGATTATACATACATACGGCCACAGATGTGGTCCTGAGAGAACTTTGCATTGATATTCCTCTACAGAAATTCCATCACACTGAATATGATGCTGACGTCTATTGTGAAAACCGAAGACGGGAACTACCGGCTGGAATTTATACACACTGCTACGGAATCTGAAGGAACGAAAGTTTTGGTAAGTTTAGTTAAAGCAAGTTGTTGTGTTGGTTTTTTTTTCAGTACAATATCCACAATAAAAATGCTAATGACTCTCTGTATCAATGGAGCGTGCCATAATGGTGTTATTTGTTAAAGTTAAGGCGGTCTATGTTGACGATTTTATCTCCTTTGTCGGCGACAGGTGGCGCGTCCGTGTAGGGGTTGATATTCATATTTGGACATTCTAATCGTGAATTAATTCATTGCATTTTTCAGTGGTTAAACTATTGCATGGAATAATATAAATATAATGTGCTTGTAATCAATTAATCAGTTGGGTTTTTTTTTAGAATTTTTTTTTCGGAAATTAATTCATTGACTAAATGTTTTTTTTAAAAAAAGAGACCCGTTGTATGCTAAATCGTGGCTGTTTCCATAAAAAAGTGAAGGCTTTAATCTAGTCATATCAGTTCTGATATCGTGTAATGCAAGCCTATTTAGGAATCGATTATTTAGTACTCAGCTATTAATCATTACGCGTGCACTTACCTGTGCAAATATTAACTTCTGGTAAGAGACGAAACAATTATGCTGGGTTTATATATATATATCCCTTGCCACTCTATCGTGTCATTTGGAGCAATTTAAAAAATATTTTAGTCACATCTCATAGTGTTTGCCACTGTAATCTTAGTTTATTCTGGTAACCCCTCTTTATACCCACGGGTGTTTAGGAGTTGCTGCCTCCAGCTAATTATCTTGTGGTCGCCATAGATCGTCCACCATTGCTCTTCGACTGTATAGATCTAAATTCATTGTATTCTTCCGTTATACCTGGAGGAAAGAATTGCGATTTATCACGTTTCCCACGCGAAATTCGTATATTTATGTCAAAACAAAGTGCGATCCCGCTTATTTTTCCCAGTACTTCGAAGCAAGATTACACACATTTTCCACCCTCATGGTACTCAGGTCTTTGGATTAGAAGTGCCGTTGATGCATTTTCAAGCTGCGTGTTCTTTATCTCTTGTATGTTAGAATATTATATACGAAAGATCGAATTGTACATCGATCAGATGATAATATACTGACCAAATATATGCATAAGACAAAAGAATTATTTAGAAGAGTATCAAAGAGCACACTTAAAAGAATATCTAGATTAATTATGGCTATTAAAAAAAAACTATAATCAAAAATGTTAGTTACAAAAAGCTGGCTGGCACGCTCGAGGTTCACTTCTGTATTACTTGAAAATTGGAATTACGTTATGTATATATATTTTTGTACTTGAATTGTCTACTATTTTTGTATTTGAATTGTCTTACATTTTTGTACTTTGGTTGTCTATGAAGATGTACTGTCTAATCTGTCGTGTCTGTCCCGCCATTTGTTAATGTGATTTTAACCGCTCTTATCCCGTCGAGCATGTCTAGATATGGTTAATAAACTTGTTAAATCTTGTTAAACCTGTTTTTCACAGGGTAGCAAGGAAAATGTCTGTGCAAAGAAGGTAATTCTGGCACTTCCCCAGGCTGCCCTGACTAGCATAAACTGGGAACCACTGAGGTATGTGGTCTCTTTCTGGCGTCAAAAATATTGTGCGCTGCTTATATTATACGAAGGTTTGGTCATACTGCTTTTGCCTGGCTAGGAGGACCATGGCTTCGTTTCTTTGGTCTTCTCTGTTATCATTTTAAATATGAAGTGACCATCCCTGGGAATACTGAAGTTGTTATCAGTAGGCAAGCCAAGATGGCTGCAACTTATGCGGAAGCGACAGGAGACATGCACAGACTTGCGAATCGTCTTTGCTTTACTTATATCTCTGCCTCATTCATTACCATTCAGATCACCACTGATTCTTGCCACATCCTCCTCCGATACAAGGAGGGTTCCTCGGAGATAGCATGTAACATGAAGTTAATTTGTACCAACGGCAAATTCGAAACCATAAATGAATGCCGCCTTTGTGTTAGCTCCCGATCAAGCTTGTCTGACTTTTGTTTCGAGCGGAGCCAAAATGCATATGAAAAAGACCCCTAAAAAGAGCCAAACCATGTCTGAAAAGTTAGAAAGAAGTGCAAGTACTTTTCTATACGAAAGTAAATTTTGACTTAAAGTCTGTTGGAGCCAAAAAGGAGCCAAAGACCCAGTCAATTATTTGGGAGCCAAGGGCTTTTAAAAAGAACCAAAAATCCGAAAGAGCCAAGGCAAACCTAGCAACCATGGATCTCGACTTGTACATAGTCTAACTCTAACTAACGTCTTAGCTCCACCCACAAAGCGTCTAGATTCTGCTCATTGGCTGTCTGAAACTAACGAGACTTAATAAGGGAAACAAAAACGCACCCGATATATGTATGATAATACAGTTGAACCTGGTCAGGCCATCACAATATGTAGCTTTCAGTGTGACGACTATACATGATTTCCACATAGTATCCACATTCGTACCTTCATTTTTGCGACCACTAACGTGACCATGACCTTCTTTCTCATTATTGATTGTGTAACCGGGTAGAAAGACATAGTCTATTTATTATCATTAACGGGGAGAAGAATGTGAGCCCAGTCTGATAATTTTCTTGGCCGTTACACATTTTCTAGGAAAGTGTGTTCACCAGGGATGTTACCTAAATTACTGTGAAAGATCAATACAGAGTATTCAGAAAAAAAGACCAAACAAAAACAAACAAAAAAAAACCGAACTCTAGAAAATTTCCTGTCCCTACCGAAGATCAGTTTGCCAGTCTGAACGTGCTACCACTGCATCACAGTGACGCTAATTTCACAGAAATTTCTACCTGAATAGAAAATTGTTCCCTAACTTCCACGTGTAAGTCTAGAGTTTACCAGTGACCTTGACGCATTTCTCAACTGCTCACACATATCTCAAAAATTATACAATAATAGTAAGGAAAACACTGCGTAAGGCCACAGCTGTTTGGCTAATCCGCAACTATGTAAGGATTATTCAAGGGTCAACGGAGTTTTCTTGTTTGTGAATATACAAATTTTCTTCCTCATTTTGCCCGAAGCTCACGGCCAAGATACATTCATGTGGATTCTCTATAACTCTGCCGAACGAAATTATTCATGTAATGACAATACCTGTCTATAAAGAGCAAAAAGATGACCGTCGTTATTCGGATTCTCATGGGGCTTTTACCGTAGTATCCAAATCACCCATTTTTAATGTTACTTTGATGTTGTACCATCCAGAAATCGAAATCTGGTGTGAATATTTTTATGATGTCCATCCAGACAGACCAGAATTTTCAAGAACTATTACGTCTCTTTCACCGATATTATAAGAAAATAATGGATTAAACCTTGCATATTGTATGTACCGTCATCCCTTTCCTGTTAGACACGTATGTAAGGTTACAGTGTGTTCTGAAAGAAGACTGGCCAAAGGTATCTGCGATCTGCATGTTGAACGCTGCTACGGGTCCATTCAGCACCGATGCACTAGTGTAATTCTTAAGATGGTAGGAGGTCCTATCGCTAATGCGCAAGTTCTCAATTAATTACTTCACACTGTCGGAAAGTGTGTAATGTGCTTTTTGTGTAATATGTTGAGCCAAGTGGGCACTAGAGGATTAATCAGAAATGCCTGTCAATACAAGTTTGGTCTAACCCCACAAGTAGCAGGTTTGTAAACGCATTCTGTCAGAAAAAAAAAATCAGATTTGTTTCAAAATACTTTAACTAAATCTCAGAGAATACTCAGCTGAATTCTTTGCGGGAAAGGGGATGGTGGATTCTGGTTGGCATTAGCAACATCTAATGAAGTTAAAGACGTGTGTAGTTAGTCCATTTTTTTAAAATTTAAAATATATTTTTTTTCACAGGTCTGACACAACTTAATATACATTCAAAATGTAATTAGAGGTTTAGTGGTCCTACTCCATATTTTATTACTAAATATGAGAAGTTCGATCACTCTTAATCTGAAGGTATGAAGAAGCCAATTTTTTTTTTTCATCGTAGGCTGTCTTAGGGTTTACACTTCTCTTTACCTTATCCAGGGATCCCAGGTCAAAATGCTTCCCAAACATGTTGTTTAGCTCTTCCTCCAGATTTTGACACAAAGAAAAGATGCTGTTAAACCAATTAGATTTTCAGAACTTTGGCAGTGAAGCAGGCTACATGATATTTTAGGTCCTTTTACTTAGTAAACAGGGTAACCTTACCCACCTAGCCACAACCACAAAAAAATTACACTTGAGTGGTTAATCCTCACCTTTTCTGAGTCTACCCATGAAATTGCACCTATCGAAGATTTTGAAATTCAAATCCAACCCCATTCCCCCTCCCCATGTCAGTTCTCTGATTTTATAATTTAAAGTTGCATATTTTTATGCCAGGTGTTATTGGCATCTTCATACCTGAAGAGGGCAGCAGTGCTCAATTAAAAACAAAAAAAAAGGGACTAAGTGAAAGTATACGAAAATACCCTTTATTTTCTGCCAGCAAATATTAGCCTTGCATCTACTTTAAGGATGCAACGGTCCTGAATAAAATGTAATGTGAAGTTAGGCCACTGTTCCACTGATGCGCACAAATTTTCCTGCATGATATTCACATGATGTTCTTATTTCCTTCATTTGGACGTTATTTAAGTTATTTGCTTACTCCTCTTTTAATCATCCTTTTTTATTATTTGCAATATTCATTTGCCCAAATAGACTGTTTAGGGCATAACGCCACTACAGTCGTCTCCTTGTTCTCTACAAGGTCTTTAAACAACAAAACAAACAGTTTGTGCCTTATTTGACCAGAGCAAAGAAAATATCCCATGTAATTTCTTTTTCTCAGAGAGAAGAAAGTATGGGAAGCTCTCCACGCAGTGAAATCCGCGCCTCTTAGCAAAGTCTTTATGACGTTCGACAAGGCCTGGTGGTTGACTGACGCCGAAAATCCAGCCAACTTATTGCAGTCTGACTTGATTTTCCAACAGACGTTTGAATTCTCCCGATCCAACGTTTCCGGCGATTACGTTTTGTTGGCCAGTTACGCGGATGGACACAGGCTCATTTTGCAGCAGATGATCAACTCAAGAGGTCAGCAAATTCCGGAATCTGTTTCAGGGGAGGGTGCAGTGACAGACGGTCTGAAGGAAGCTATACTGTCAGAGCTGTCTAAAGCATATGGCATTCCTCGTGATAAAATCCCAAAACCTAAAGCTGCCATATGGCATGTTTGGGATTCGTATCCCTACGCTGGCGGGGTGACTGTCTGGCGACCTGGTTACCATATGCAAGAAGTTGGGAATATCATTCGTCGACCGTCCATGAACGATGACGTGTTCATTGTAGGCTCTGACCATGCTGTTGGCGACCTTACTGGGTGGTCGGAAGGAGCCTTGACAACGGTGAACGAGCTGATGGACGCTTACTTCAGTTAGGTCTGGTCTCAGCAGCATTATTATTTGAGTGGTAACGTAACAGATATTTGTATAGAACTGNCCCCTCCAACCCCCGATGTATTTTTCTTTGAGTGTCAACGTAATAAATACTTGTTTAGAACTGTTCTATCTTTGTCAAGCATGTATGATACTGACAGAATCAACAAAATTAACGCAACACAATTGTCATGCACACACAAGTTTGTCACATAAATTATGTTAAACCCTGTTTGGAGTAAGCTGACGAGGCGAACAGAGAAAATAAGTTGTTGTTCTTGGTGGTTGTGGTGGTTGTGGTTGGTGGTGTTAGTGGGTGACTGTGGTGTTGTTGTTGTCGTTGTTAATGCTGATGTTGTTGTTGTTGTTATGTTGTTGTTGTTGTTGTTCAAAAGCTTTGTTCTGGAAATGGGTGGGATGGTTTATTAATTCTACTTATAATTGGTCGCCGTAGAGCGAAAGTGGACTATCCCACATTTTTGCTATTTTGGCGGTAAAGGGTTCTATAAATAGATATTGGCTTAATCTTGCTGATGTATCGGTTAAATTGCTATTTTGGCATGTGAGGAATTCTAACACCAACTTTTCTCTTTCACAAGTCTTTATAACTCAATGACAATATAAACTTCATCCCTCAGTTTCTCGAAACACAGTAAATGTGAGATGGTCCACTCTTGCCCTGCAGCGACCAATTAGAAGTGTGTCTTCTTTAAGTGCTCATCACAATACATCATCAAAGTTATAACACGCATATGAAGAGTGACAGCTTGCTTTCGCCGATGTTTTATCTGTTGCTTCTTTTTAAGTTACGTTTTGTTGTTGTTTTATTGTTATTGTTGTTGTTGTTTTGTTTGGGTTCTGTGTGCAATGCGTATTCAACAACCGCGATAAGAGCAAGAGCAGTCACAGCAACACCACCACCATCACCATCACCATCACCACCACTACCAATAACAACAACACATGTTGTGGTAGTACTTGTGTCAACTTTGCTCATACTAAATGTTACGAGCTATCTATTTATCATCCCAAAAGACACCATGATAATACAATTACTGTTTTTTTTTCACTATTGTTACTATCTCCACTACTACCATCACTACTACTACTACCACCACTACTACCACTACCACCACCACCGCCACACTACAAACACGTAGCCTGAGAAAATCCAACACTGAAGCTACCTTTATCAGTTCAGATAACATTAAGACTCCATTATGTTCTCGCGCATTGGCAGTCAGTTTTCTTGTAATCAGTCAGTTACAATGGGGCGTAAGTGGCATTTTGACCATAATATTATGATGAGAAAATAAGCTTATTTTATCTACTTTAATCAGGGAGATAAATATTGAACCACCATTGTTCTCGTACGACATAATAGTCTTTTGAAGTGACAGAGTATCTCATCCCCCTTCCCCCATGCGCCTTGCAATGTCAAAATCATCCAAGAAAATCGGATTTTCGGAAAGTGTTGAATAATATCTATATGGATATCATAGAGATTCGTCTATTTCACACACTCACTCACTCACTCACTCACTCACTCACTCACTCACTCACTCACTCACTCACTCACTCACTCACTCACTCACTCACTCACTCACTCACAA
>JAWQUT010000015.1:1698733-1713733 GCA_033807755.1 Ellobium chinense | reverse complement strand
GTACAGAAAGTGGAACCTCGATAAGAATGCCCTTGGTGCATGGATAAAATATACTTGTTATTGAAGTGTACTTAATATCGATGTCTGCTTAATAGTGAATAATATGTGCATGTGAAATTCATACTTTCAACGAGGTACACATACTGAGTATTTAATAGTGAGGTTGTGCTATACAATTATTGTGCTGATATTGTGCATTATTTTGACATTTCAAAATTATAACTCTTCATAGAGAGCCAAGAAAAGTGTTTTGAATGGCTGTGAAAATTCCAAGTTTTTTATTGAATAGAATTGCTTGTACCCAAACTTAAATATTGTCACTGTTCTGACGGGTTTGTGCATAGGTAAGTCTTTAACACATCATTAGTATGGCCTAGTTGTGACTTAATCTGTAACCAGTCACCTTAAGACATAAGACACTGCCTCTACGTACGGCATAAACAAACAAAAATGCAATCTTTTAATGGGACTGCCATGCCCACCGCCCNTACAATCATTTTTCACGTCGGTATGCTCAGTGCTAGCCCTCACAAGCATAACGTGAAAAGGGGGGCATGGAGCTCGATAGAGAATCCTATCCAGGGCAGCCTTGGTAATCATCTGGATCCAGGGTCGGGTTGCAAATACAACGCCACCTACATCGACTGTCACGACTTGAACCTCACTAAGGTGCCTACAGAAAGTTTTCCAGATACTGCAATCAACTATGATCTAGAAAAGAACTCTATCACTCGCATAAGCGACTTTGCATTTAGCCAGTACACAAATTTCACAAACTTAAAATGGCTATGTTTATCATATAACAAGATTGCCTATTTAAGCAACTTTTCATTTTCTGGTCTGACAAACCTGGAAACACTGCTTCTTCACAACAATAAATTATTAATGACACCAGGGAGGTTCCCAGCTGAAGTATTCGCTCCCCTCTCGCATGTCGAAGTTCTTGAGCTGCATGGAAACAACCCATTTGATGTCCTGAATAAACCAGACATGGGTTATCCCGATATTGCTCTTTCCAGACTTACGAGCTTGAAAGTTCTGACTATAGACGGTCTCACATCTAAGGATCTTGGTCAAGGGTTCCAGAACTTGACTAATTTGGCATCTTTAAAGTTCAAATCCAGACCAGACGGTTATTGCAATATAGTTTCCTTGCGTAATTCAACTTTTAAGTATGTTACAAACGTAGCTAACCTGACTCTGGACAATTGTGAGCTCGTCGGTGCCAAAATAGAGTTTGGAACTTTTTCTCCATTGAAGAAATTGATTTACTTAAGCGTGGGATACAACGAGAACATCGGGTTTGAAAATATTGACAGAATATTTTTCGGCCTCAGGGAAACGAAAACTTTGAAAATATTATACATGAGGTATGTTGTATACTCACATTCCCTTGGTATTTGTGTGGACAGTTCATACATCTCCCATTTCCCTCAACACCTGGAAGAACTGTATGCAGGCGACAACCTCATAGAGGGCATAGATAGAGATGTCATAGCAAAGCTGGCTCCCTCGCTAAGGCTCTTGAACATCGGCCTTAACAATTTTGGTTTTGGGACATACTTTATAGACCTCCACAAAATGAAAAATTTGACAGAGCTCCTTTATTACGGGTACGACTCTGCACGTCAGCTACCTGAGTATTATCCACATAAAGATTTCCAGCAGCGGTTGGCAGTGCAGGAACAGGGGTTACCTTCCTCCAACTGTTCACTTTATGAAACACGAGACAGTGACCCACCACTCAGTGAGAAATTTGTTCTACGCCTTCCTCCAAACTTAAAAAAGGTGGACTTGAAAAGAATAGGGATGATGCAAACTCTTTCGCAGCTCGTCATTGATCCAAATAACACATTAGAGTATCTTAACATGGAGCACAACTACTTTCCTCAACTAGAAGGTAACATCACTGGACTTCATTGCCTCAAAACCTGGCATTTAGGATCAAATGCAATAATGAACATATCGAGTTCCTTCTTCCTGTATTTCCCTGCTCTAGAGATTCTAGATCTCAGTGTTAATAACCTTGGAAGTTTTTTCAGCGACAAGACGGAAACTAACGTGTTCGTCAATCTCACAAATCTAATATCTCTAAACCTACAATGGAATGACATTACTCGGTTTCCGAGTAATACGTTTGCTAATCTTTACAGTTTGAAGATTCTTCAGCTTGGCGATAACCCTCTAGATAATTTCGATGTTAATGTCTCACACATGAGTAATTTGGAATATTTGGATCTTCGAAATACGCGCATCAATTTCCTCTCTATCTTTATCAGAAAGCACATCAACACTTTAATCAATCAAAAAAATATCAATTTTACCCTAGATTTGGCAGTGACCCCTATTGCTTGCAGCTGTCCACATCTTGATTTTCTTCAGTGGTTGACAGAATCAAGGGTAGTGAAAGACAAAGGAAACTACAAGTGCCTATATTCTGATAGCTCGATTAAAAATATCTCTGATTTTTATTTTTCGACTTTGGAAATTAAAAACAGAGAGTGCGCCTCGCATATGGTCCTTTATCTCTGTTCAGGAGCAATCACTCTCCTGACATTAATAGCCATCCTTAGGGCAGTTGTGTACCGCTTCCGCTGGAAACTTCGTTATCTCTACTATGCAGCCTACCTCCATTTCAAACAAAAGTCTAGGAACAGTGAGAATGAATTTGAGTTTGACGCTTTCATTTCATATGATTCTGATGACATACGATTTGTAATGGACAAACTGTCACCTGAAATGGCACGCCGAGGGCTGAGACTGTGCATTCACAGTCGCGATTTCACAGCTGGGGAACCAATCGCCTCCAACATTGTAAAAGCCGTGTGCAACAGCAGGAAGACTGTGGTGGTGCTCACGCGTGCCTTAATGAACAGTTATTGGTGTGGCTACGAGATCCAGATGGCCAACATGGAGTCGGTCCAAATGAACAGACGTGTTTTGATTTTTCTGATCATGGAGGAAATTCCAGAGAATGAACTTGGCATAGAGCTTCTGTACAACATCCGTATCAACACGTACATCCCTTTCCCTAATCCGTTACTCGATGACATCAGCATGGGAAGACTGTGGGACAAGTTGGCTGCAGATATTGGGGACTGAGATGTTCAGAAAAGACAAGTGAGAGCTTTTAATGCAGCGATCTCTTACCATCGTAAGAGCTACATTGATGCTTAATGTATCTTTATTAGCGGTCAATATGCAGAATTAATGTAATTCTTTCGATGGTAAAAGATTCCCATCGTTAGTGTACAAGCTCTCAAATATTAGTTGTCTTTACAATAATTTATATGCATGAAATCATCGGCAATTGTTATAGGAGAACCAAACCTCTTGGCAAGAAATTGCCTAAGACATTTGAGTGAGATGAAGCAAGCTAGAATGCATAGTGTATAGTGTACAGCATGTACAAGAATTATCTAGAAGTAGACCTGAACGGTATCCTCTTTAAAGCTTACGGCGAAAGAAAACTCCCTCCAGTATTTTGACCATAGTTCAAAGATGACGCTGATAGGAACAGCTGCTAAGGCTTTTGAATTGGCACTTTTGGTTAAAAGTGTGAAATCTGGTCTTCATATACCTTGATCTGTTATGAGCAATATTGGATATGGATCTCAGATAACAATTCACTTTGGGGTTGTGGGGGGTGGGGGTCAAAAATATGGTAACTTTTAAAGGAAGATTGCACCGTCCTACAGACCATATTAAATCATACGATACCCTATTATTCCAGTACAACAGTCTTTCAAGTTTCTGTCATAATGATATAACGCCTCTGCTATCCCCAAACAACCCACAGGTTACAATATCCAAAGTCCGAATTGTTACAACCACTGCGCATGTGGCGGCCATAGGGTCACCTCAAATAAGTTCTTGCCATATGGTCAAGCTGTCTAGCCAGTATTCTGGGGACGGGTGATAGCATGTTGGTATGAATGTTTTAATTCCTCTGTGAACAGGAGATGTGCCAAACAAAACCATGCTGAGGCAATAAAAATGCAGAATACTTTTCCTGGTTTACACTATCGAACATTACGTTTGAATTTGGAATACTAGAACCTTAATTAAAAGCTGGATAATACATATCAGGTAGATGTGTCTGTAGCTGTTGGAACGTTTTTGCCACTGGTTCCTGCTGATCGGAGAAGAGGAATAACTCTGGACGCAAGAGCCAAACCCGATAACTCTAGCTCTCCTTATTGCGTCATATTACATATGCGCACGGTTACAGAACGATGCTCTTTCTTCGCAACATTGACTCGGTGAGCACCATAGCTACTTTTTAGAGAGAAGAAGTATTGAAAAACGGAAACTTATTTTTCATGTGCTTGTACTACTTTAAAATTGTGGTCTAAAATGAATGGTGCGCAAATTTCCCAAACACCTGTCGTGCTGTGGAAATGTCAGTGTGGCATCCTTTGAGAGGAAAAAAGAAATTCTGAGGCAATACGCTATTGAAAGTATTTTTATAGGAAACTACAGAATATACACGCACNGCTTTCATTTCCTTCTTTTCATTTTCCTTTTCAGTGAGGGGGATGAGGACGACCATGCCAAAAATATTTCATGAATTGTTTTTAATGATAGACATCTTTTCTGACATGTTCTCACATTCATTTTTTTTTTATGAGGCCGGTTTTGAAGGCTTTTGAATATCTATGCTTATCGTACTTTATTTTATATTTTTATTTATATATATATATATAAGGTTAAACGTGTGCCTGCATTTTTTTAAATGACTGCTCTTTCTGAATCACAGATCTTTTACATATTTTTTACACCCTGACTGCGGCTGGCGCGGCCCAGGAAGGGATAGGGTGACTTTATATAATTATAAGCGGAGAAAGTCTGATACAGTGCGTGATTTGGTCAGCTAGTAAGTGCAAAAAAAAACAGAAGAGGCAATGGAAGTTCTTTAACCTCTATGGGAAAAAATATCATAATCACTGTTGAATTACTACAGTTCATTTAAAGAATAACAAAACAGGAGGTTTCAACCACCACTTAGATTTTCTTCTAAGGGACAGAACCATTGAATTCATTACAGAATACTGTTTTCATGTTTTGTTCCCCTAGACCATATTGGTTCGTGACCTTTGACACCTATTGTTTTTTTCTTCTTTTGGCCCTATTAACATTTTGCGTTATTCTAAATATTATACCACTGTGATTTGGGGAAATTTCTTCCATGGAGGTTAAAATACTTCTTTTGCCCGATCTTTTAACGGGAAGAAAAAGGGGGGTCAATGCCCAAAATTTTTCACAAATGTCTTTTGAAAAAGATCAGCTCAAATTCTGATTTGGTCCCCAATTTTTCATTTGGCTGGTTTTGACCGCGTGCGAATACATAGGCCTGCACACTTTTTTTTTCTAAAAGGCTCATATCGGTTCTAAAACTTTGAAATTACATGCTTTATTTAGATCACAGGTCATTTTACATATTTCTACACCCTGGCACTGGCCGGCAGGGCCCCCAAAAAGGGTGATTTTATATTAGCGGATTAATGGGGTTGTACACAATGAGTGATTTGCAGGTTTGACCTGCAGCTAATACCTGGCATGTATCCACTTAGAAACACAATGTTTACATCATGGNNGGGGGGGGGGGGTTATCTAGGCTATCTGGACAGTCTTTTAAACTTCCTCTCTCCCTTTTAGATAAAAAAAATAAAGTATGTAGACCTATGTATTCGCAAGCGGTCAAAACCAGCCAAATGAAAAATTGGAGAACAAACAGAATTCGAGGTGACTTTTTTTGAAAGACATTTGTGAAAAATTTTCGGCGTTGACCCACCTTTTTCTTCCCGTTAAAAGATCGGGTAAAAGAAGTATTTTAACCTCCATGGAACAAATTTCCCCAAATCATAGTGGTATGACGTGTAGAATAACACAAAATGTTATTAGGGCCAAAAGAAGAACAAACAGTAGGTGGTAAAGACCTTAACCAGCATCTAGTACCTGGCATGTATCCACTTAAAAACACAATGTTCACATCATGTCGATCGAGGGGGATCGTCTAGGCTATCTGGACAGTCTTTTAAACTTCCTCTCCACCTGAGGCCGTCCCCAGCCTCTTCCCCTCCTACCCACTCCTCAATCCAGCTGTATGGAACTTAGATCTAGATCTACGTGCTGCAGACTTCGTTTACATCACACACGCTTTTCTTAAAAATATTTTGTTCTTGTTATTCCTTTTCTTGTCCCTCTTGTTATCCTGCCACCCACCACCCCCTGTCCCCACCTTTGACATACACACCCAGTATTGGCAAGAAATATACGAAATTTCTCCAAAATTTTAAAACTTAAGATTTTATTGCTTCCTTTTCACTTACCTACTTTTACCCCAACCTCACCATCAACCCCTAACCCCGCACACCCCACCCCTTCTCAGCCCACCCCATAGGCTGACATAGTATTATCAAAGGAAGCTGCATTTTCTTTAAATTCTTTTGGGCAGATGCACAAAGCTTTTGTGTCTCCAGGGCTTCTTACCCAATTAATAACAGAATGACCCTTAAAAAAATACCAATATGATCATTTTTACGTTTTAAATTTGTCGTTACATGTGAATTTGACCGTTAAGGGTTGCAAATTTGGTCAACTAAAAACCTCCTGGTAATGCCAAGGTCTTTACATGGATACAATGGCCAGCCAAGAGGGGGTCACATTTCCCCTTCCCTCCCAATCACCCCCAGGTCACTTTCCTCTGACCATCCCCTACTAGTTCCCCTCCAAATAGGCTACCATGACAAAATTTTAGGGTTGAACTGTAGGGTCATGGCTTTCTAAGTAAGCATAGGATATTTTATCAAGAGAATTGGCTATTTTGAGAGATATCAAACTCTAAGTTGGACCATAAAATTGATCTAAGACAGAAATTTCAGCAACATTGGAACCATTTTGTAGGGAAATAAACGTGCTTCACAGCTCACAGCTAGTTCTCCGGGGCTATCAACACCTCATCCAATTCATTTTAGTGAGTGAGACTATTGAAAATTTTCTGTGTCCCTCTGCAAATATACCTCACCACAGGAATATCATCCTCTGTCACTAAAGAAGCAAGAACGAGACACTTTAACAGTAGAGAATGCATCATTACTGACTACTCAAAACATATGTTGGAAATAATTAAAAGTGGGAGGGGTTAAGATTTTTGACACCTAGAGGGGCAAATCACTCACTGAGTACAACCCAATTAATCCGCTTATATATAAAATTCCCCTTTGTGGAGGGCGCCAGCCAGTGTCAGAATGTAGACAATGACAATGACAAAAGGATTTATTGCAGACATGTGTAAAATTACCTGTGATCTAAATAAAGCATCAAATTTTAAAGTTTCGGGAAGTTGAATCTTTTAGATAAAAAAAAAAAAAGTGTATAGGCCTGTGTGTATTCGTACGCGGTCAAAACCAGCCAAATGAAAAATTGGGGACCAAATCAGAATTCGAGGTGACCTTTTTCGAAAGACATTTGTGAAAAATTGTTTGGCGTTGACCCCCCTTTTTCTTCCCTTTAAGAGATTGGGCAAAAGAGGTACTTTAACCTCCCTGAAAGAATTTTCCCGAAATCACAGTGGTATGTAAAATAACACAAAATTTTATTATGGCCAAAAGAAGAAAAAAACAATAGGTGCCAAAGATCTATTGACTCCATTTTTAAAAACTGTTTTCCCCCTCAGATTGTCAAGAACATCTCCTATGGATCTAGAAAAGAGTATATTTTGTTGTTGTTCTTGTTGTTGCTGTTGCTGTTGCTGTTGTTGTTGTTGTTGTTGTTGTTGTTGTTGTTGTTGTTGTTGTTGTTGTTGTTATACTTCAAGATGTTTAGACTAATCATTTAGTAGCTCGGAATAATTCAGTCGCTTCTGTTGTAATGCTAAAAGAAGTTTGTGTCCTTATGTTATTGATTGAAAGTAATGAAGCTGTAGAGTAAATTTGTTAAACTTGTAAAACTTGATGGATATCGGCGGTAAAACTCTTGAATAGTTTAAACTGTGCTATCTTTCACATCTCCCGACCTGCTTTTTCTTGCTTACATTATGCTTGGAACATTAGAAGCCAAGTCAGTGTTGCGAAAAAGGATGAAGTTGATATAGGGAGAAGAATGATTGGCTGCCCTCAAATCCTAGTGACATCAAAGTCACTGTTCATTCATAAAGAATCTTTAAAATATGAAAATGCATATAATTCGATATATTATAGAATAATATTCTCTAGGAACATTTTTAACCCCGAATTTCAAAATCGTACACCTGCAGTACTGGTGTAAGCGGGCAAAAACACTCCCCGCAAATAAAAAAAAAATCCCTGGTCGGGTTTAGACTTGGTCTGGCCTCATGGTCTCAGGCAACAGAAAGCCTGGACACCCTTTGTTCAGTTGTGTCAACAGAGTGTATCACGAGGGTACATGCCAAAATGAGTCTCCACAAAAACTGAAAAAGTTTGCCTCACACTTATTTAACAACACTATAGTGAAAGTTGCACCGTCCGATTATACTGCCTAGGAATGTTCGTGCAGACTGCCTCGAATCGGTTGAAATTACCTTCATATTAACAGATATTCCACGTACGTATTTCTATTTCCTTTCCCGGAACGTTTGAGGAAGCAGAAAATTAGCGATCCGCAGTTTCCATGGCGTATGAAATGTTTACTTGTGAAGCTGGAAAAAGTAGTACTCGGGTATGAAGCGAGCGAATGAATTCGAAATATGTGACGTAATCCCAGCATACCTCTCCTCCCCTTTTATATCCCGCTGGGCCTGTCAGATGAAAATTATAAATCAAATGAAATCAGTGACCAGTGCTTGATGTCTTATCACCTCTTGAGCATAGTTTGCAACCTGCAGGATGCTGTCAGTGTCAGTGCCAGATTTTATGAGCCTCTTCCTCTTGAACCATGAGATGCTTGTTTAATGTACATGAAATGCAAGTTTAAATTGGTTCTGTAAAGAAATGTGGATAGGCGGTATCATGGTCGTGCGGTATGTGAGTTATTCTTACAATCTGAAGACTCTCAAGCCTAAAGTTTGTGAGTTCGATTCCCGGGTCGAAAGGTTTGCGCTGTAGTGTCCTGGGACATTTCGCTCGATCCCCGTACACTCCTTACCACTCCATTCAGTGTAAATGAGTACCTGGCTTTGGAGTTGTGAGGGATTAGGGAAACTGCACAGTGGCGACTAGCAATGGCTTTGTTATGGAGTTCAATTGTAAGATTGTGTATTTCATATGTATACTGTTTTAGATATACGTGTATATGTATTATAAAGAAGATGTATAACACCTATGACATTGTAAAACAACTTCCAGCAGGGTAAGTCCTGTGATGATGATGATGATGATGATGATGATGTTGATAATAGTGATGATGATAATTAAAATTATTTTTTTGTTAAATATGCCAGAAATTACGTAAGACCCCATTGGATTGCGAGTCCTTACGCACTGCTGACGCCTGTTTAACGTATACATAAGTCTAGCACGGTAAAACAGGTTCGTAATAATACCCATAGGCCTACAACAAGTTAGACATATTGGAGGTTATTGCCACCTATTGTTGTTTTTTCTTCTCTCAACCGCATTAACATTTTATGTTATTCTACAAGTACCACTGTGATTTCGTGAAATTTCTCCTATGGAGGTTAAAGTACTTTTTTTTTTGCCCGATCTTCTAAAGGAAACTAAAAAAAAAAGGGGGAGGGGGAGGGGTGGGGTCAACGCCCAAAATATTTCACAAATCTCTTACAAAAAATGCACCTCAAATTCTCATTAATTGGTAAGCAATATTCCATTTGGCTGATTATGACCGTGTGCTAATACATAGGCCTACACGTTTCTTTCTTTCTTTTTTTTTTTTTTAAATCTAGAAGGCTCAAATTTTACATGAAATTTTAAAACTGGATGCTATACTTAGATCACAGGTCATTTTACATATCTCTACACCCTGACACTGGCTGACAGGGCCCGAAAAAAGGGGGGATTTTATATATTAGCGGATTAATTGGCTTGTACTAAATTAGTGATTTGGCCTTCAAATAGGTGCCGAAAATCTCAGTGCCCCTAAAAAGTATCCAGGCAACTATCAGGCAAGCCTGCAATGACGTTGGGTTTGGGGGGAGGGGNGGGGGGGAGGGGGGGGTGAGGGTGTCACGGGTCGATAGTTTTTCCCGTATTTGTAAATTTCATTATTCTCTCTTCGCCAACATTTGACGCTGCACAAAGGGCTAATGGCTCATATTTTCCAAATGTATGTATTTTCTGAATATTAAAAAAAAAAAGACAAAAAAAGTTGAATCTGCAAGATGCCGCTTCATATGTTCAGGTATTGTTTTGTTTCTTACTCTACCCCTGTTGTAACTGTGAATTATAACTGCAGATCTGTTTCAACGTGACATGTAGTAAAATTCAACCACAGGGTTTCCAGACATCCTCGGCGTTGTCATGCGAATATCGCACTCAATTATCTTGAGAAGAGAGGCAGATCAACCTTTTGAAGTTAGAATGTATAAAGAATAATTAAATGCAACGATCGGCTGGCGTCGGTGACTTGTTTTGCGGGTATTTCGTTCCTCATCCTTGTTCATTTCAAGACGTTACTGTTGTATAACTGGTTTCACTATGAATGCTAGAAAATCGTTTATGATATCACAAAGAATGTTCATTCCCACGCACAAACCTATGTAGCTGATAAACAGTGTGCTCACCATTATTTCTCAGATTTACAAAGCCAAATAGCAGACAACGGCCAGATAGTCTGCCTGCCTAGAGAATGGTCACCGTGTTATTCTACAAATTGTAAGGTGTGATTCCGGAACATTTTTCAATAGAGGTTAAAATGTTTTCATTGCCTTTTATTTTAATGGGAAGAAAATTGAACGTCATCGCCCACAATTTTGTTTAAAATATCTTTTAAAGACGGCCACCTCTCCCTCTGACTTGGTCCCCTTTGTTTTGTCTGCTGATTTAGACAGCCATGCTAATATATTATAAGCTTAGCACACTCTATTTTTATGTAAGGCTCAAATTGTACTTGAAACTTTAATTCGGTGCCTTGGTTAGATCACAGACCTTTCTACATATTTCTACATCCTGATACTGGCTGACAAGGCACCCCCCCCCNCCCCCCCAAAAGGGATATTTAATATATTGGCGGTTTTGATAGGAGTGTACACAATCAATAATTTGGCCTATCAATAGTTATTAGAAACTACTGTTCTTTGCATTTGAAAAAAATATTGTTACCTACTATATTATTATGCTATATATATATATATATAGATAGATAGATAGATAGATAGATAGATAGATAGATAGATAGATAGATAGATAGATAGATAGATAGATAGATAGATAGATAGATAGATAGGTAGATAGAGAGAGAGAGAGAGAGATAGAGAGATAGATAGATAGACAGACACAGACACAGACAGACAGACAGACAGAGAGACAGACAGACAGACAGACAGAGACACAGACAGACAGACAGACAGACAGACAGACAGACAGACAGACAGACAGACAGACAGAAAGAGCTCACAAATAATCTCCTCCTCCTTACTCCTTTCTCATAATAATTTCTTTGAAAACTCAATTTATCTTACATTCCTTTCAATCATAGCTTTTTATTTGTTCTAATCACCCAATCGCAGGCGCTCCTTGGTGTTATGCCCCGCCCAATGGCGCCCATAGCTGAAAACCCTGAACGCTACACAGTCGAACAGAAGATTTTAGCTCAAGAATCCCCGTACAACATCAACAATCTGGACCCCGACAAGAACTTCATGTCTGGTCACTTAAACCTGAGTCTACTTTTCTTTCACAAGAGCTGAATCCGCTTAAAAGCGCGTTGTTTAATCTAACTTTTCGACCAAGGACACACATATATGGTAGATGACTGTATTTTCTATTAAAAGGGTTACGCAGATTTTACACAATTTCCATGCTCCTGAGAGTTTTGATTAAGCCTGGTAATTCCTACGCTGTACTGTGATTATTTTAAGACAGTCTTTGTCACTGACACTGACGTCGGTGCAACGTTATTCGTTTCTATCGACATCCACGCTATCTAGAACGCCATATTGGATGAGGCATAAGAAGAAAGAGAGAGAGAGAGGGAGAGAGGGAGAGAGAGAGAGAGAGAAAGTAAAAGGGAGAGTGAGTAAGAGAGAGGGAGAGGGAGAGAAGGAAAGAGAGTATGTGTTTGTTTGTGTGTGTGTGTGTGTGTGTGTGTGTGTGTGTGTGTGTGTGTGTGTGAAAGAGAGAGAGATTACAGTTCCCTGGCATTCTGTACACACACACACACACACACACACACACACACACACACACACGCGCGCGCGCGCGCACACACACACACACACATACACACACACACACTCACATAAACACACACACACACATAAACACACACAAACACACACACATACACACAATACACACACACAAAGACACACACACTCACACAGACAAACAGAGACACAGAGAGAGAGAGAGAGAGAGAAAGAAAGAGAGAAAGAGAGATCGCAGTTCACTGGCACTGTATAGAATCATGACACTCAAAAGAGCTGCCGTATTTTCTCTAAATTTCCTGCCCCGATGGCGTCATTATGAGCAAGGAACATACATGATAAAATTCCAGTTTGATTAATACGTCCATTGTTGGTTTCCCTATAAAACTTTGAATGCACACACCTGCCACAATCAGGAAATTTATTCCCACTGAACAAAAAATTTAATATCCAGTTAATATTATCTTCTCACAGGTTACACGGGCTTTGTACCCCGATCACGTGACCTGCTGAGTGCGGGCTATACCATGATCTCCAATGTGGGTCTTTCAAGGTTCACCAACGATGTCCACACTCACTCATATGTCAGCAACCAGCCAATCCACGTGTACAGCTCCCAGACACCGCCCCCTGTGAATCAAACTGTGTATCCTTCCGGAAGTGGCATGATACCCAAATATACAGGATACTTACCTGGTAGGTATTGAGTCCCCAAAAATGGTTGCCGTATTTAGAGACCTCTAATACTCCTCTCCCCTCCCCCAAATAAAAAATGTCCTAGTTTAAGAGTAGACAGGTATGAATATTATTATATTAAGAGTGCATCATGATATGTAAAAAGTGTTCGGAAGAGAGCGTGAGAATGGAGGTTAAATGGGGCTTGAAAAATAATTAATCAAAGCATGTAAAAAAAAAAAAAAGGGATGTTAAAATCGTGCACGGCATACCAAAGGTGGACGTGAAGGTTGGAAGTAGAATAGGAGCTGGTTTAGGGGGCGCATGTAGGAATATTCAATATTCCTTTGCTCTATTTTACAGGTGAGGAATTCCGCTAATGGCACATCTTTGGCCACTCAACACATGACATTCGAAAAGTTTTACCTGACGTTTCTTCATGATTTCCCTATCTGCCTATATGACTCATAGACCAAGAGGAAGGAACTCTATGCTTCACGCTGTAAATTACGAGTCCTTTGTGACAAGCCTATGGCATGTATAATAATTGATAAATTCTGGACTCAACTAAACAGCAGTTCTTTTTGCGTTTATTAGTAAAACTATTCAAACAGAGGCATAGAAATGAAAACAAATGGCGCCGCTCTATCGCATTGTTCCAAAGACCGCTTGCACAAGTGGAACTTGCTCATTATCTCTCAAAATCGTAGGATTTACATTAACCCCGCATGTTGAATGCTATCGAGGATGCGTACGACGACAGAAGATCCCATTAATACGTTCATGCGCACGTTCTCAGATGTTGCCTTCTAGTGTAATGAAGTGATGAGAGCGTTGAGAATATTGCAACCAACACGATCACCGAGTTGTTATGTTTATGCCGAATAATGGACAATTCTAGTAGAGAGTCATGTCAGTTACGCATCCTTCTGAAAAGCTTTGACTTTACAGCAGATTGTTTTAATTGTTTCTAACAGGGTGGAATTTATTATCTAAATATAAGTTAAAACTGATTGATACAAAGTCAAAGCTTTACAGAAATTAGTGCAGCTGACGTGCTTTTTGCATAAGTCTCTGAAATCACTCTCGAGTACCATGACTGGAAAGATGGTTGCTGCTCATACATGGTCGTCGTAGGGCAAGAGTGGGCCATCCCACATTATTTTTGCGATTTTGGCGGTAAAGGGTTCTATAAATGGGTAGTGACTCAATCTTGCTATAAATATCTGATAAAATGCTAGTTTTGGCTTGCTATAAATATCTGATAAAATGCTAGTTTTGGCCTGAGGGGACTCCTAACACCAACATTTCTCTTTTGCAAGTATTTATAACACAGTGGCAACATAAACGTTATCCCTCAAGTTCTCAAAACACAGTAAATGTGGGATGGTCCATTATTGCTCTACAGCGGCCATATTATGTCCATGTAAATGTGAATTAGTTTTCAATTTATCATGAACGACAAAAAATACGTCTGTGACTGTCACAAACCTATCTCAAGCAACTCCAATAAAAGAAGAACTTTAAATACTCGAATTTCACTAAGGTTTACGTCCCTACTGTCAAATTTGTAAGATGTTCAAGGTCGGGTAAAAAGTATATCTTTTCAGTATAAATATTTATATTATTATAATACGTGCATTTTAACTCACAACACAAACACCGCTCTACACAAATGAGAGCTCGCGCATTTACGATATGATCTCTTATCACAGTAAGAATTACATTAATGCATCGATGTTAAATGCACCCTCCTTAGTATTCAGCATGCAAAGGTAATGTAATTCTTAAATATTGAAGACACGAAGAACGTAGATGAAACCTGCATTCCCCCTCTTCCTTCATCTTTCACCCCTCACTTCCTTTCTCCACCTTTAGCAAGAGAGACACACTAAGTTTGTTTGAACGGAAATGACCCTCCCAATCTAAATGGTCGGTCCAATCCCAAAGTTTATAGGATTTGCAATATTCAGCTTCAAATTTTATGTATCGAAAGTGTCGATTCTATTTCTATATATGATTATGATATATATATATATATA
>JAWQUT010000015.1:1650036-1685654 GCA_033807755.1 Ellobium chinense | reverse complement strand
GGGGGGGCGGTGAGAGAAAAAAGAAGCGAGACAGTGAAAGAGAGAAAGAATGATTACCAGTAGTTTTCCTGGAGAAATTTTGTATTCCGTACATGCCTCAATAATGCTATTGATACCTTTTTGCCTTAGTTATGGAGAGAAGGGGTGGGAACCAGATAGGAAAAGTAAATTCCACATCGCCAACGCTCGTTTTCTGTCATAAGTGCGGTCACAAATCTCACCAAGAAACTGCCTGCAGAAAGACATCTGGCCCAGAATTCCCCACATCACGGAACAGCTTGCAAGCATTATTTTTCTCCTGACCCTAAAAAAGGTAGCGTATTATGCTAGTTTTGCCATCAGATTAATCCGGAACTGGCAAGTTTAACAAGTTTATTCAACATAAGCCCAGACCACAACAGTGATACATAGGCGGACGATACAATAACGGGACATAAACAGGTTATAAATCATCATGACATGATACACTTCACGTTATGCAGTCTATGCAGAACATTCACTCGCACAAATCTCCATTCTTTCCCAGCAATTATTCTTACTTCCATTCATATTAGTATATTTACTCCCTACTGAAATTTTGGTAAAACAATTTCTATAAATTTTGCTAACATTTTTCCTCTTGTAATCAAATAATTCTTTAGCCTCATACATATTAGGACATGTATTAAATTCTTTGTTCTTAAATCTACGTCTTTCAGATGCCAATATTTAATACTAAAAAAGGACATATGAATCGTCCCCTATTTTCTATTCTCTAGCTCTATCCTCCCCCACCTTCCTGTTTGTACTGGTAATTTCTGATTACACGTTCGAAAATTCGCTATTAATCTTCTAAAACGAAATGGCAATAAATCCAAGTATGTTTCACATTTCCGTTCCTGCTTCAGACATCTGTAGAATCTTCCTTTGCTCTATATCTCTACTTCTACCTTCCATATCTGAATAAACTTTTCTTACAGTTGCCTGTCAACTTCATTTAATGCCTTTCTATTACAGATTGCATGCTCTGATTCATCACCATTTGATGAGGGCTCAGTCGATCCAGCACAGCTAATATTTTAAGCGACGTTGAATCATTCTTTACGCTTATGAGGTAACAGATAACCTCTGTGCTGGCTTCCGATCCTCCTGCTCTGTGTTGCCATGTGTAGAAAATTTCCCATACGTTAGGGTAAATGACACATTTTTCCCTACCCGGGATGAGAGAAACAGGGGTGGCGTGGGAGAGGTGGCTAAATGGGTAAAACACATACTTCGAGTGGCAACACAGCACTAGCTTCATCAGTTGCTTAAAAATGCATGGCCGATGATTAAGTCCGGATGTTTGTTCACCTTGATAATGGGTGCACCGCCCCACAACTCCCATGCGCTCGCCCACCCGTCATGGGATTTCGACATTGAAACCACCCTTGCAAACAGGAAGGTCGGAAGACAACAGAAGGCGAATATGGAGCGAGCAACTCTCTCTCACCCATTTTCCAAGTAAAATAAAAATTCTCCAAATTTTGGTGCTCTGATGGAACACTGTTCATTCCAGTAATGACTTTAAGATGAAATAAAAAGTAACAGGACAATTATTTTAGTAATCAATCACTGTAAACTCCAAATTTTTATTGCTGTTGACAATGTTCATCAAAGTCTAGCTATGTGTTTTGCAGAGTAACTGCATTATTATATTGGCCAAACAGGTATTTGAGAAGCGGACAAACTCATAGAATTACCTAGGTTGTACCGACCACGAATAGGGTTCTTCAGATCGCTGCTCGCTGAAACGGAGTGCCCCTAGCGATCTATTTTTAGCCGCGCCGTCCGAACCGGCGGCTGACAGTTACCTTCATGCATGGGTGAAAGGTCAAATTCGTGCTGCCTTCGATGTTGACCGCTACTACTACTAGTATTACTGATTAGGCTGCTAGGCGTAACCTAGAAGTTTGTACAACCAATGCTTCGGAACAAGCATTGCGCTTAGAGTACTTGCCACTTGAACATAGGAAATAGCATTGTCAAGATCTGGAGAGAGTATTTCTTTTCTCCCTTTTCCGAAACTTTAGAAATTTCCGAAATACCACTAATTTAAGACCATGCGGTCAAGAACTTTTTGGTAATGGTGTTACGCAGTCAAGAACTTTTTGGTACTGGTGCTAAAATCAGCAGAATTTTACAGAATTCCTGCTAACCAAAAAAAAAAAAAAAGTCTATGATTGATGATTGCAACAGCTGGTAGTTATTCTGTGCAACGCAGCGCAATATCAGTGAACGAGCAAATGAGTTGGGGAAAACTTCAATAGTTATGTCGGATATGTTCGTGCCTAATGTAGACTGTAGACAAAGAGAATTATCAACATAATATATACCACTCAGAAACGCATACACATTCATCTATCCACAAATCCACAAACATCCCAATACACACACACATAGACACTCACACTAAAATCTATACACACACACACACACGTGTGCCACGCTCAAACACCTGCACAGTCATGCCCATACATATTACAATAAAATCCCATATAAAACATGCCCTTGGTGTACTTATTATTGAGGTATACTTGATATACTTGTTAATACGTGCCTCAGTAATGAAATGATAGAATGATAATGAGTCCGTGCACGTTAAATTCAGTCTTAATACCAAGGTAAGTTACACTTATTAAACGAATCAACACTTAATATCGAGGTTCCTCTACATGTACACATAAGGAGATAAATCAACCTTTATTTACTCTAATATTTATAATATCTGTTAGTATCAGTATTACCTATTAATCAGCTGCACGTGGGAGAGGAGGAAGGGGAAGTCAAGAAAATAAGTTATATCAATAGGTGTACCTCTTTACTAAGTATGAAATCATATGCGTGAATTCTTAAGTCCTTGATAAGTATAACATATACTTTTTTCATGCACCAAGGGGCATTTGATACAAGAACTTTATTTAATGAAATGATAATTACATTTTTTTTAATAACAAGGTAGGTCTGATCATGGATTCCAGCTTCTAATGCTAAGATTACACAGATCTTTCCCTCTTCCCCGAGCGAAGAAGTCGGCATAGTGATATAGATCTATGGATTACATTGATTTCGTGTGGACACCCTACAGAAGAACAGTTTGATGAAGTAGATTTTGGTCATTAAAACAATTTCAGCGCCAGGAAGGTCATTTTCTCCATGCTCCACATAGAGCTGATCACTAGCCTCGGCCAATGTTATGCACGGATATGCACTTTGACCCCCCAGCCTCGCCAGGTGCCCTCCGACTGATGACGTAGGCGGTTATCGGACTTAGAGCAATCCGAGGTTCCCGCGGAAGATCTGAAGAACCCTATACCACAAATTATGCATATTACATCGTCACGATCACTCATAAATTCATTCTTTGCAAGTTCAAGAACAAAAAGTAGGCACATGTACGGCACAACACCATTAAAACACAAGAAAACGACATAAGCATACAGTTACCTCCAAGCACACGTGCTCCTCTCACCTCTCTCTCTCTCTCTAACTTTTATCTCTTTCTTTATATTTTTTTCTCTCTCTCTCCCACACACACACACACACACACACACACACACACACACACACACACACACATATACACTTACATAACATACATACACTAACATATGCACATAAACACACAAATATACAAATACAAACACAGAAGCACGTAAACACATATAATAATATTTACATAACATACAAAACTAATTTTCGTTCATTCTGTATCACAAAGTTTCTGCTACGATTCAACGTTTATGTGAAAGCAAATACGGCCTAGTACCATAAATTATGCTTATTACATAACCATGATCACTTATAATTTCATTCTGTGCAAGTTCAGGAACATCTATACATGAGCGACTCGCCCATTTAAATTACTATCACCAGGAACTATCGGAGTCAGCTTGCCCTTCAGCTTGTCTATCGTGGCTCCAGTTTCATTCTCACTCTCGCTTGACACATCAGCATCCTCCTCGTTATCAGCATCTTTGGCGTTTACTTTTGCTTTGGGAAGCAATGAATCTTTTTCAGGATTGTTGTCAATACTTTCATCTGCTTCTGGCAAGTCTGCACTGGCGTCCAGTCCTTTTTTGGAGCCACATCTCTCTGTCAAAGACGAGAGGGATTCAGTGTGAGAATTTCTCTTGCTGGTTGACCTGCTCTCGGTCTCACTCTTGGGGTCCGCTTCCCCACAGGAAGACGTTTCTNATTCTCACAAACCCCTTAACGGAGTAAGATCTACAGTGCTGCTATAATTTAATCTATGTCGCTCAATGAAGTAATTTCGTGGATTAAGGACGGACAACACTTCTCATTCATGAGGTGTTGTACTGCAGTGGAATGACACAAACTATCAACTTTAAATGGATTAGGGTTTTTACGGTAAAAGTGGGGAATGTACTGCTTCCTAATTTCTGAGAGAAAAATGTGATCTCAAATAAGTAGTGGAATTTATCCTTCAGCACGTTTTCGTTGCATATAGTCCTGGTGCTGGCAGGGTTCCCGTGTCCAACCGAGTTTAGGAAAGACACCTGACATTTTATGATTCTACATCACAAGACGCTTCAAAAAAGCCGGGATGTCAAGCTGAAATCAATTACGTTTTCTTGTTACTGTCATTTAAGGACAAAATTGTGGGTTATTAATTTAAGAAATAATTGAAAACATATTTTGTCATCCTGCAACATCAAGAATACATTAAACCATATGATATGATGCAGTATGAACGACAGAAATGAGAAGTCAAAAGGTAATTCATAAAAGGGGAAAAACCTTCCTAGGGAGGATTTCTTTTTTCTCTTCCCGCAACAACTGCCTCAGCTTGTGTGACAATATCGGCAGCCCCATTATTACGTTGCAGTATTAGGCATTTTAGGTTACACCCGCGGATTAATTTTGAGGTCACTTCGGTGGGAGTTACAAGGAAGGGGGTGACCTATTTATCACATCATTTTTTTTCTCCCTCTCAGGGGCACAGTGACCTTAACTGTGGCCTGCTCTAATGCATTTGTCACTTCCCTGGCCAGTTTAGGTGAACTTAAAGCATAACTGTTTCGGGCCAGAGGTTTGAAAAGATAGGGGCTGCCAGTGAGCTAACTCCCTGTTCTCTTGAAACAGCATGAGGCCTAAAGTGGCTTTTCATGGGAGTGGGTCAAACGAGGAGACACAGTAAAAGACGTTATTTGTTATGGGCTATTAAAAGTAACGTATTTTTTTTTTAAGATCAGAAGCTTATCTCCATTACCGGTGAGTGGAAATGGCCAACAAAATTAGGGCTGGTGTGACGGCACTGGACAGTACATAGTAAAATATAGCAAACAGATTTGGGCGTGTGTAACCTTTAACCTATAACACGGATGTATTTATATGTAAACTTCCAGCATATTGGGTGCAAATTGTAACGCTTTGCTCTTTAACAGGCCAGGTGGTACTACGTCCTGTAGCGACGATGAAAACTTCGAGCAGATTCGCATAGAATATAATACACGTATACACGAAATATCCTTCTTTGTTGATCACAAATACGCATCCTTATGCCCTTTTACAAAATCACAATAAGCATGTTCTAGCCTGTCTCTCAGAGACATTATGGCACAATGTAACTCATTTTTAGATAACGTGTAGACCAATTTTATATAAATGCAAAGCGCTTAAATCTGGGAATATTTTATTTTACTGTTTAGGGTCATTTATGTTTATACTGTGTACATCAGATTTTTGATCACAAATGGCTCTATTCACATTGTAACCAGATCCCTAGGAATACGCAACAGATAATTCATGAGACCAAATTGTCGATTCCATACTGTTTAGCTAAACGTCTGAGATTCTGCCAGCTTTCGAGACAACTATGGCCATCTGGCTATTTACAATAAGCTCAAAGAAATCCATACACACTGGGAATTTCACTTCACTCACTTCTCAGTTCCTCTCATGACGTCATGATTGCGGCATGGTTACAAAATTTCGATTATAACATGACTCATTTTCTCTTGATTATTATGACACTAACATGAATAGAATAGCAATACCAGTTTAGCAGTCACTGGCAAATGAATAACTGAAACTCCTTATTAATGACTTGTATTGTTTTTAAATTAGGTGTGACCATTTTACCCAGGTTTTACGGCAGATTAACGAAAAACGCTGAGGTGATTAACAGCATATTTGTAACATACTTTAAATGAACAGAAAATTGTGGTTGCCAGCTGTTTATCACACTTGTCTCGAATCTGCTCACATTGTTCCTTAACTAAATTAATAAGCAATTTTTATGACTAGGTGTAGTTATTTTGATGTATGTCCATTAGAAAAGCTTTAAAATGTAATGTATGCAGGTCATTTTTATTAATTTGTCATTCAATTAAAATTTCCAGTGGACAGCAGAATTATCTCTTTTGTGTTGCATGGTTCTATGATTGGCATCCTATTCGTGTTTGATGTTAACGTCCAAATTAAGGGGATGTGGTTATATTTGTGCGGCCAGATCTTACTTTATGGCAAACAGTATATATAATACAAGATCAACACCCCATTTTACAAATGGGCAGGCAGGCAACGCACCAGCGGCAAAAGAATACCTAGCGCACCGAAAGGCATCACAGACGAATGCATTAGACTCCGTGAAAAATTGGAAGATTGGCGAATCGGGCGGATTGAAAAGATCTATCGGAGATTGTATTTCGTTGCTATACACCTTCTTTTTATAAAAAAAAGGGTAAATAAAATAAAAAGGACTGATGTGTATAGTTACATTTCGTGTATTTTTCTACGACTTTAGGTGAAACCCGCATGTTTTTACATTACGTAGTTCTCAAGATATGTGACACAAATTTGGCTGAAGCGTTTTATTAATATAGATGAGACATGAATGCGTGAAAATACACCTATAGAAAGTTTTTAGGAACCTATGAAAGCTCTAACTGCCATATTAGGTTGTCTACAGCTTTAGCCATCTGGTGCTTGTTTCAAAATGAACGTCAAATTAGTACAGAATTTCGTGCATGAATAACATTAACATCAGTGCACAAATACTGTCAGTTCGGTGTGTAGCTCCCTATTCTTGTAGGTGGAATTCTGTCTTTCATACTGTCTCGTATCATATGGTTAAATAAATTCTTGATGGGATAATGTGGCTTCAATAATTTCTTAATATAATCCAGGATTTGTACCCTTAAATGGCGATAAAAAGAAAACGTAATTGATTTTATATTGGCACCCTGTCTTTTTTTCAGTGTTTTTTAATTTGTGGTGTAGAATCATAAAATGTCGGGACCCTTTCTAAATCTTGGATGGATACAGAAACCCTGCCAGCACCAGAACTAGTTAGGAACATATCTTCTATGTCTAACCACTACCATCACCACCACCACCACCACGACCAACAACAACAACAACAACAACAACAACAACAACAACTGTATTTTCTCCTTTCGCCTCGTCAGCATACTCCAAACAAGTTTTAACATAATTTATGTGACAAACCGGTGTGTGCGCCTGGCAATTATGTTGTGTTAATTGTGTTGGCCTTGTCAGTACCATACATGCTTGACAAAGATAAAACAGTTCTATACAAACATCTGTTACGTTACCACTCAAATAATAATGCTGCTGAGACCAGACCTAACTGAAGTGAGCGTCCATCAATTCGTTCACCGTGGTCAAGGCTCCTTCCGTCCATCCAGTAAGGTCGCCAACAGCATGGTCAGAGCCTACAATGAACACTTCATCGTTCACCGACGGTCGACGAATGATATTCCCAACGTCTTCCATATGATAACCAGGTCGCCAGACAGTCACCCCGCCCGCGTAGGGATACGAATCCCAAACATGCCATATGGCAGCTTTAGGTTTCGGGATTTTATCACGAGGAATGCCATATGCTTTAGACAGCTCTGACAGTATCGCTTCCTTCAGACCGTCTGTCACTGTACCCTCGCCTGAAACAGATTCCGGACGTTGCTGACCTTTAGAGTTGATCCTCTGCTGCAAAATGAGACTGTGTCCATCCGCGTAACTGGCCAACAAAACGTAATCACCGGAAACGTTGGATCGGGGAAATTCATATGTTTGTTGGAAAAACAGGTCAGACAGCAAGTCGTTAGCTGGATTTTTGGCGTCAGTCAACCACCAGGCCTTGTCGAATGTCATAAAGACTTTGCAAAGAGGCACGGATTTCACTGCATGGAGAGCTTCCCATACTTTCTTCTCTCTGGGAAAAAGAAATTACATGGGATATATTCTTTGCTCTGGTTAAGTAAGGCACAAATTAGACCTTGCAGAGAATAAGGAGTCAACTGCAGTGGCGTTATGCCCTAAACAGTCGATCTGGACAATTGAATATTAAAAACTGTTCGCATCAGTGGAGCAGTGGCCAAACTCTACATTACATTACATTTAGGACCTCTGCATCTTTAATTATGCTGAGATTATTGTGAACTTGCATGCAGGCGCATTTTATTGTATGGAATACTCTTATAATATGTAAGCAAAGTAGATGGATGGAGGGATGGATGGATGGATGGATGGATAACGTGTGGAAGACTTGTATACCTATGTTTGTAAATATCATAGGAGTACATTAATGTGGACGAAAGTAACTGTGGGGATTATATGTGAGAAGAAGCGAGAATGATTACGCGCGAAAGACACAGACTTGCATGAGAGATCATGAGAAAATGGCGAGAAAGGAAAGTGACCATCAATTCTAACGCATATTTCTTCTTTCTTTCTGTCTTTCCTGCTGCTTTATTCTTCCATGTTTTCTTCTTTCTTTCTTTTCCTTTTCTCACTTGCTTGCTTTCGTCTTTTCTTTGATTTGAAGTATTTTGTATTGTGTTATTGGTCCAGAGCCTAATAAAGACTCTGAATCTTGAATCTTTAAGGTAAATACAGGGCTAATATGGAGTAGGACCTCTAAACCTCTAATCACAATTTGAATGTATATTAGGTTGTGTCAGACCTGTGAACTTTTTTTTTTTGGTAAAATTTGAAAATGAGCCAACTCCACACGCCTTGAACTTCACTAAATGCTGATAATGCCAACCAGAATCCACCATCCCCTTTCCCGCAAAGAATTCGGCTGAGTGTTTTCTGGCATTTAGTTCAAGCATTTTGAAACAAATCTGATTCTTTTTTTTTTCCTGACAGAATGCGTTTACAGAACTGTTTCTTGTGGGGTTAGATGGGACATTTTACTATCGTAAACGTGGACATGTACGTCACAAATAATTTTTCTATTTTCCAGTACTTTTTCTCTCTGAAAATTATCAATGGTGCAGAGACAATTTGGTGAAGGAAGAGCATCGTTTGGTTATTGCACGCATGTGTAATATAATGCGATAAAAATGGCTGGAGTGACCGGGATTTGCCCTTGCGTCTAGAGTTACTCTCCTTCCCCAAGCAACAGCGGCTTGTGGCAAAAATGATGACGTCACTGAATTTCCAGCAACTACAGAAGCCTCTATCTGATAATGTATTATTCAGTTCTCAATTAAGATTTTGATCATTCAAACTCAAAAGTAACGTTTGACCGTGTAAGCCAAGTAAAGTATTCTGCATTTTCATTGCCGCAGCATGATTTTGTTGAACACAGCTGCCGTTTACAGTGGAATTAAGAAGACTCGTACCGACGTATTATCACCCGTTCGCAGAGCACTGGCTAGATAGCTTGACCGTGCGGGTAGAACGTATTTGACGTAAGCTTATGGCTGCCACGTGCGCAGTGGGTGTAATAATTCTGGCGCTGCAGAAAGTAACCTTGTAGGTTGTCTGGGGCAGGCAGAGGTAGTATATCATGTTGAAAGACTGTTTTATTGGAATTACAGGGTATCGTATGTTTTCATATGGTCTTTAGGACAATGCAACCTTCCTTTAAAAATTACATTAGCGCTTCGGTGCTGAATGGACCCTTAGCAGCGTTCAACGTGCAGGTTTAGTGTAATTTTTACGATGGTAAAAATATCCCATTGATGAGCAAGCTGTCAGTGGTCACAGACAGCTATAGAACACACTGTAACCTTTTGAATCATACGAGAGAGGGCCTATTTCCAGTGACATAAAAGTGTGTAATAATTTATGGTATGTCAAATGTTCCATAAATTTGACCTTTGACCTGCTTACAAATACTTTGATTGGAAGCGTTGGAAACCTGTAGGCGTATTAAAATGTGACGTCATTTTTGTGACGTTATGAATATGTGACGTAATTTCTTTTGTAATTATTTTCACTGCGGTGGGTTTCCGTCTGTTCCGACTTTTGAAAAAAAAAATATTTCAGTCTGTCTTTCTTATAGCTCGTCATTGTTCTCCTCACGTTTCAGTTTAAGTTAAGTTAAACGTCTGAATTGAAGTACTTCAAATTTTAATGTCACAATGTTTCTATGGTCTCAACTTTCATCGAAGATTGTCAGCTGTTTGGATCTACTTTGTGTCGCGTAACTGTGTGGTTCATTCAGTTCAGTTGTGATTGATGTGTCTCAAACAGGGTGAGGACCACTTCAGGGTCTTTTTTACGATTGAAAGTTCAATTTTTAATAGTTAGAGTTTATATGATAGGAAAGATATCAGATTAATGAAATTCGTTATATATAACTCGTTGTATAACTCATGTCATAAATCTGATCTCCAACAAACACTCATTACAGATCCTCTATATATGTTACTAACTGGAAAGGAGTGATGGTACATACAATATACGAAGTAGATCCATAATTTCCTAATAAGGTCTGTGAAAGAGACATAATAGTTATACTAATAACTAATAATAGGTATGTCTGGATGGACATCATGAAAATATTCGCATCAGATTTCGATTTCGATAATTTCTCTCCAAAACTTTGGATGGTACAACGTCAAAGTTACATCAAAATGGTTGATTGGGATCCTATGGTAAAAGACACGTCAGAATCTGAAGAACGACGGTCACCAGTTTGCTCCTTATAACATAGCCACTTTAGACAGGTGTTGTCATCACATGGACAGTTTCGTTCGGCAGAGTTGTAGAAAATCCACATGAATGTATCTTGGTCGTGAGCTTTGAGCAGCCACATGGCAAAATGAGGAAGAAAATTTATTTATCCATAAACAAGAAAACCCCCTTGATCCTTGAATAATCCTTACGTAGTTGCGGAATAGCCCAACTGCTGTCGCTTTACGCAGTATTTTCCTTGCTATTATGGTATAATATTTGAGACATGTGCGAGCAGTTATAACATGTGAAAGGTCACGGAGGAGTAAATTTCTGTGAAATTAGCGTCATTGTGATACAGTGGTAGCACGTTCAGACTCGCAAGCTGATCTTCGGTAGGGACAGAACATTTTCTAGAGTTAGTTTCTTTGTTAGGTCTTTTTTTTTTTTCTGAATATTGATCTTTTACAGTAATTTGCTAACATCCCTGGTGACACACTTCCCTAAACAATGTGGAACGGCCAAGAAAATTATCAGACTGGGCTCACATTCCTCCCCCTTAATGATAATAAATATACTATGTCTTTCTATTCGGTTACACAATCATGTATGAAAAAAGACGGCCCGGGTCACTTAGTGGTCCCAATAATGAAGATGAGAACGTGTATTCTATAGAAATCATGAGTAGTCGTCACACTGAAAGCTACATGTAATTATCATACACATTTTATGAGGTGCGTTTTTGTTATAAAGTCTCGCTAGTCTCAGACAGTCAGTGAGCAGAATCTAGACGCTTTGGGGTGGAGCTTACATGTTAGTTAAGAGTTAGACAATGTACAAATTGCGATTCATGGGTTACCAGACTTGCTTTAGCTACTTCGGATTTTTGGTTCTTTTTAAAAGCCCTTGGCTCCCAAATAATTGACTGGCTCTTTGGCTCCTTTTTGGCTCCAACAGACTTTAGGTCAAATTGGCTTTCTTATAGAAAAAGTACTTGCACTTCTCTCTAACTTTGCAGGCATGGTTTGGATCTTCTTTGGGTTATTTTTCATATGCAATTTGGCTCCGCTCGAAAAAAAGTCTGACAAGCTTGATCGGGAGCTTACACAATGGCCGCATTCATTTTCGGTTTCAAATTTGCCGTTGGCACAAATAAACTTCCTGTTACATGCTATCTCCGAGGAACCCCTCTTAAATCGGAGGAGGATGTGGCAAGAATAAATCGTGATCTGAAAGGTAATGAATGAGGCAGAGATGTAAGTAAAGCAAAGACGACTTGCAAGTCTCTGCATGTCTCATATCGCTTCTGCATACCTCACAGCCATCTTGGCTTGCCTATTGATAACAACTCTTCCGCATTCCCATGAACGGTCCCTTCGTATTTAAAACGGTAACAGAGAAGACGAAACAAACGAAGCCATATTTTTCCTAGCCAGGCAAAAGCAGTATGACCAAACCCCTGTAAAAGCAGCGCACAATATTTTTGACGTCAGGAGGAGATCACATACCTCAGTGGTTCCCAGTCTATGCGAGTCAGGGCAGCCTGGGGAAGTGCCAGAATTACTTTCTTTGCACAGACATATTCCTTGCTACCCTGTGAAAAACAAGTTTAACAAGAATTAACAAGTTTATTAACACCATAGTTAACACCACGTTATTTTAACACCATATCCAGGCCGTGTTTGACGGGAAGGGGGCTGTCAAAATCACAGTAGCTGAGGCACCAAGGCTTGTAAAGTGGCTCAGTGTGGGTTGTTGTATGTCTCTTATATAAGTGCACGGCGGAATAAGTCGATAGCTGAGTACTGAATATTAAATAGGCTAGCATTACACAATATCAGAACTGATATGACTAGATTAAAGCCTTCACTTTTTATGGAAACAGCCACGATTTATGGAAACAGCCACGATTTAGCATACAAAGTTTTTTTTTTTAAACAACATTTCGCCAATAAATTTAATTCCAAAAACAAATTCTTAAAAAAGGTAAAACAGATTAATTGATTACAAGCACATTATATTTATATCATTCCACTCAACATTTTAAACACTGAGGAATGCAATAAAGTAATTTATGATTAGAATGTCCGAATACGAATATCAACCCCTACACGGACGTGTCACCTGTCGCCGACAAGGGAGATAACATCGTCAAAATAGACCACCTTAACTTTAAGAAATTTTAATAACACCATTATGGCACATTCCATTGATATAGAAAGTCATTAGCACTTTAAATGTGGATATTGTACTGAAAATAAAACTTGCTTTAATTAAACCTACCAAAACTTTCGTTCCTTTAGATTCCGTAGCAGTGTGTATAAATTCCAGCCGATAGTTCCCGTCCTCGGTTTTCACGATAGACGTCAGCATCATATTCAATGTGATGGAATTTCTGTAGAGGAATATCAATGCAACGTTCTCCAAGGACCACTTCAGTGGCAGTATATATGTATAATCCTTGCGCTAATTATCGTATTGCGTTAACTACAATGAATGCTACTAATCTTTTAGGAGTTTCCCCGTGGTTACCGCATTGCTTTAACCAACGCTAGGAATATGCATACGGCCACAGGTCACTCGGTCTCTCCTATATCAAATTTTATTAATAACAAGGCGGGTCAGTCTAGTCAATCGCAATCGTCTAAAGCCTAGTTTTAGCGTTCCCCTAGCTAAGGGCTAATAAACAGATTAGCCTTGACCTTTGCGTAGAGCCTGGCCTCCCTAAAAACCAGTTAGTCTACAGGTAAATCAGACAGATAAGTTTTACTGTTCTACTCTCCGATCACGTGTATTGCATCTTTAAAAATGTTTAGTCTAATCTTATTCTATTTTGATACACCAAAATTTACAAATAAAACCTAACTATATTACAGTCTGCCTGCCGAATCAGCGCAATCACAAGCAACAACTTACACACGAAATACAGTGGGGCCTACCATCCATAAAGACTGCTGGAATTAGCAACACTAAAACTTTATTCGAGAAGGAGTGCTACATATAAAGGGTCTACCAATATCTCGTCTCGTACCCATGAGCAGACTGATATCATAATTTTCATTTAATTAATTTGAGGAACACGTGTCTGTGCATAACCACGTGTTAGCTAAAATATATATTTATTTATTCCAGTAAAGTCACAAAAACGCCCCCTACCCTTGCCCAACTGAAACCCAAAATGTATCACCACTCTCTCATCCAAAAATCATTAGCTAAAAATTCAGATACCTGGTGCAACTTTAGAAACTCGTGGGTGCCGTACCAACCGATTTTTAAAAAACAATTTTTTAACTTTCATGGGAAAGATTTAGAGAGGACCACTTTTTGCATTTTTTTTTTAAACGTAATATACCTAACTGTCTTCTGCCCTTCCTTAACTATGAGATCTGTTGTGTGCACGTCTATTGTTCTTTACTTATGTGATGTGCAGTTGTGTTTGTGAATACATGTTTGAATAAAAAAGATCGAAATTTAAAAACATGCTGAGGATTCCTCTAACTTCGGCAACTACCTAACGCAATGACGATGGCAATGACTTGACAAGCGATTATATACTGGATGGACCTCCCAAGGAAAGTTTACTTTACGTCAAAGTCTACTTACTTTAAAGGTTAAAAATAAACTGGACAAAAATTTAAGCACGATATAATTGATGTACATTTTATTGAAGTAAGTGCTATCCTTTTGTCACAGCAAAAGAATGAAAATCACTTGGCAAAATTTAAAATGAGATACAGTGGGCAATGTTTTAAAATATATTTACAACGTGTAATAGTTTTTATTTGTATTTTTTTTTACTGTGACATAACCACGACAGTTAGATATTTGAAATCTGCAGCATTAGCTGACAATATTCATTACTTAAAATGTGTGCCAAATTTAGTTGGGTTTTTTTTATCTGAATTATGAATGCTTTTTTTTACTTTGCAATAAAGTAACCTTTTCGGGGGTCCACCAGTCATAGATGATACTTACTTGCTGGATGCCTCAACAAATGCCTTGGCCAAAGATTTTGGTAGAGCATTCATCCCAAGCTGCGGCGTGTAGACTTCTCCTCGGTCGCTGGGGTGATCGAATTGAAAAACGTAGTAAATAGATGATAGGCATGGTATATCATGATATCTGTTTGACTTGCCTTTCTGTCCGTCTCGTTCGCAGAATCTATTCTTTAAAACAAAGAAAAACTCACTCGGGTTTTTGAAGAGGCATTCGGTGGCTATGTCTTCCCGGAATTGCATGATATTCCATATGCAAGTTCGATTTGCCGCAAAGGTGCTCCTTTTGTAGGTTTTGTTAATCTAGGTGACCTTGAAGTATTTGTTTGAAACTGGTTTATGTTGTAAATAGAGCCTTACCGTCGCGTTCCATTTTCGTTTTTTTTTCAATATTGCTGCTCCCTGCGCACGCATGTCACCCTCTGCCCAGATAAACCTGTGAAGTTTGCTCACAAGCTAGCGATATAAGATCAAATTTCTTCATATATATCACAATGATTTTGCTATAAGAAAGGTAGTAAGATTATGTGTAGATGTAACATGGGTTATGTTGTCCCTATCCTTTCTCCATTCCAGAGTGGCACAGAGACATCTCAGCTTGTAAAGGAACAAAATCTGTAGAAGGGATGAAAGCTATTTCCATCTAAAATCACCATTTCCTGAAATTCGAAGATCGGTTGTGTCCAAGACAAATTGAAGCGAAAGCTTTTTCTTCCCTGTTTCTACTGCGGTGCAATAGCGAGTAGGTTTACACATGTTGGTACATTCTATGAATGTGTAAATGTTAAAATACTAAGCAATACACGGGAGTATCCAGCTCAACTATAAGTTGCACGATAATAATATAATATAGCCAATGAACTCATGCGAATAAAAATTTTGCGTAAACTATTACAGCTTTTGCCTTACCTACTTTTCTCAAGAAGAGCATTGCAGCTTATGAGTACAGATTAGGGTTTTCTGCTGAGATGATTGTCTCAAACCATAAACAATTCTTCCATCGAGAAAAGATTTTACGCAATTCTTAACATGAGACCTCATATGTCTGTGATTATGTGATTTAGGCTGTGATCACATTAGCTATCAACAGACGCAATCGCGAATATCAGAAGGGATGGCATGGTTGCATGAGGCATATTTTTCTTGACGTCAAACCTTGATTTTATCCCTTTTGATGATTTTTTAAAAATTATGTAGTCTCGTCCATTCGTCCGTCTGTCTTTCCATCCCTCGCCCTTCTATCTGTCTTCCAGGCTGTATGAGTAACTGGTCAATTTGCTAGCTTGCTCGTTTTGTCTGCCACAAGTGCTTATCTATTATCGTATGTTTGACTGTCTTTCTACTACCATGCACTCTGTTTAAGCGTTTGCCATTCAGTCAGTCAGTTCTTTGCATACATTTTGTTAGTCTAAATTTCACTCTATTTAAGTTTCTCTATTTAAACCATCATATATCCCCCCTTTTGCCTCTGTTCATTTCTTATGTATCAGTTTATTTTGTTCGTCCCCTATGTTTGTAACTTTTGGCATGATGACGTTATTTCTACTTGTGGCCCTAAAATCGAATTAAGAGGAATGGAAATGACAAAGCTGCAACTCTACGTTACACAAACGTTAAGTGTCGTTAGTAAAGAATGTTTTGTACATTTCCTGTTAAAGCACTAATATATACTAGGAAGTATTGTATCATAAATGATTACTGGGGGTATTTTTTTTTTTTTAACCATCGCACGTTTGCTGCACACGAAAGTGAGCGAAACGTAGACGTTAGTTAGAACATTTTGACCTTTTTTTTTTTATAGGCACACGGGACGCAATAGCCTGCCAGCGATGATGGCTGTCACCTTCGATTTCAGATTTGTTAATGGAACTTTTTATCAAAAACCTTGTGTTGGAGAAGGATGTGGCTAGAATCAACGAAGGAATATAATTTTATGTTAATAAAGGAGGCAAAGCTATGAGCATAGCAAACACTATTCGTATGTCAGCACACTTTTTTCTAACTCTTCCGCATCTGTAGCAGCCATATTGGATGGCTTAGAAACCACCGAGGAACAGCCCACAGAATGAAAGGACAGGTCTTCCGTTCACCCGCGATGGTGAGACAAACGTAGCTTTTTTGACATAAAATTCACATTTATGAATGGAATGGAGAAGGGTGTATTCACACAATCTATGGCTTAGTTATTGGTAGTTACCATGGCAAGTAGTTATGCTGGTTAGTGGAATTGCCTGTGATAAGTCTCCTTAATTATGATTAGTAATCTCTATTCAGAAAAGTCGTCTTCTGTCTGCCTGTGTAATTGAATTTACGACGGGTGAGCGTGCCAAAAGAAATATCTTGTGTAGAATCTCTACTGACATACTTCGTAAATCGCTCAAGGGAGATAAGACGCCTGAAAATTTTAATTTGACTCGTTTAGAGTTATGCGTCTTAAATCGAACACACTTTCTTCACAAGTCGGCCATTTATTTTTTTTTTGTTTACCCAATCCGTTGTTGTTGTTTTTTTGGTCTACTTTACATCTCTAGAGTGTTTTATATAGGAAAATAGAATTGAATAAATTAAATATTCAACTGACCGATAAATTTTAGGAGATTTGAGTTGTGATTTAGTTCAGTTATTATATAATCTGTAGATTCGGGTAAGAGATCGATTCAAGTAATGAGCGAAAAACCTTAAATTTTTTTTAATAACCTGCATCAATAACGCTTTGGCGATTCCCTGTTCGTAATAACTGCTGACCGGGAATCAGGTATGGAATTTGCAAATGCTTGAAAGTTAACACTTAAAAATATGCATACTATTAGTGTGTTAACCCATCAAACGAACGGGTAGATAATGACAGAAAGACACATAATTATGTGCCTTTTATCATAAGATGGCAGATTTGAGGATTAGTGAAGGAAACATTACAGATCCCATGCGGACTTGTTGCCGATCTTCCACGCAAGAGATTCCAAATTTCTTAACCAACGCATAGAAGCCATGCACACTTCCCAGCGCGGCTGAAGACCGGGAGCAAAAAGCACACCTCTGAAGAGTCGAGTTCCATAATATTAACACTTGGGGTTTCATAACACCAGTTTTACTCACCGTGATGCTATCTCCGACGTAAATGCTTGTAGTGCGCTCACATCTCCAAAACTAAAAGACTCAAAGGCGATGAGGTACTTTACAAATTCTTTCCCACCTGGTGTGGCCACTAAATCTAAGGCTTCATCAAATCTAAGGAACAGAAAACGTCAGCGTTATGCATTCAGTGGAATGAACTGTGCAAAAAATTCCACTCGGTTATAAAAGGAGAGGAGAGGTGTGATGGAAGACTTCACTAATTTGAATTCAATCGCACTCGTCACATCGGAGGGATGTTTTCCCGAATTTCATTAGTAAAAAGGTTTCATACTACAGATAAATTTTGCCAATAGCTAGTTTGCTGAGGTTTCGAACGTTACCGGAAAGAAAAAAGATGAAAAAAATAGCATCCAGTTTTTTAAAATCTGAAAGCACAAAAGCTTCCAGTATTTGAAATATGAAAGTACGCTCATCTGTGTCGAAGTAGTGTCCACCACTATTTGTAGGCCAACCATGCCCTCCGACTGTACAACAATTCGTTTCATGAAATAAAGCAGCGGTTTTCTTTTTTGGCAATAGAAACGTTATTTTTTGGCGGATTTTTTTTCTAAATTGTTTTGCATTTGAGGTGACATTGAGCAGTCTTAATAGAATTAAACAATTAGGTTCTGTCCGATATGGATGAGTATGTCATTTAGTGTATACAGAATGATATCTAACGCCGAGTCTCTCTGATCGCAAGTAGTGAGACTTTACAGCACAGCATCAGAAGATCACGACTGTTGTAATTTCGTTACATCTCTTTACTGTAAATCAGCTAAATCTATGTAGGTGTTTTAATATCCATTACAGACACAAAGAGAAAGAAAATGCTTGAAATGGTACGGATCACCTTGAAAAAAAAATGGTGCCATTACGATTACTTCTTAAACATCGTCCTATGCTATCAGAGTCTATATACTGCTGAATTTCCAACCTACATGAGTGAACTCCTGGCTCCATATACACCATCAAGATGTCTGAGATCAAGTAGTACTAACCTCATTTCAGTATCGAGGTCACATCTTAAGAAATATGGAGAGCGAGCATTTATTTACCTCATCAGGACCATCAGTTTGGAACGCTCTACCAAATGAATTAAGATCAACAAATACCATTGAAAGCTTCAAAAGAAAACTCAAAACCTATTTATTTCAAAAATATTGCCGTAATTCCTAGCCATAAGTTCCAGCTCGGTCTCTGTTGAATGATAATGTGAGCTTGAATAAGTACAAATGATTGTGTATCTGAATTTTTTGGAGAGAATGTGTGAAAGATAGAAAGTGAGNATCGGTTGATAAACTACTTGTTTTGTTTCCCCGTGAAATGAACTATAGAAAACCTATACTGGTGTTTTAAGTCCGAAAAGACTTCATTACTTTACCGACGTTTTCTTTAGTGAGTACATGACTAAAATGATTACTGCTTCCAAAACCTTTAATGATACCCTCGGTGCCAGGAAATGAGTAGTATCTGGGTAAGTGATTACTTTTTGGACAGGATTAGTGGGAATGCTGCACTTACGTCAGTTTGTAAAGTTCTCGTCCATCAGCGACCTTTAACTTCATCAGCATGTCTCTTGTGAGATACCTGCCTGTATACCCCGTCAGTTTTTCCAAATAGTAGCTGTGTCCAAGGCAAAAAGAAATATTAAATTATATAATAATGAGGTTAGATATGGTTCTAGCCCAGATTTGACACAAAACTTTTGAAAAATATGTAATCAATTATATTTAAAGAGATCGTTTCGTGTTTCGTGTTTGAGCATGTTATCAAGACAGACAACTGAAATAAAACTCTTACGAAGCAAAGCAAGTGAATAGGAATTTGAGGACCAGAATTAGAAACAGAAATAGAGCAACTAAATTATGTAATAATTATAGTGTTTTTCCACCTGCAAAATCTCCTTAGGATTTATACAGCAAGTTTGGATATCACTTCGTTAAAGTATCTTTCCCTTTCCACCCCCTCCGGCCACCATCCCCTTCGGCCGCCGCCACCTCCTCTCCCCCCTCTCCCCAAAAAAGACGTTTTATACAATCTGTCCTCTGGAGGAAAAAAAAACAAAACTGCAATTGCGGTGCAATTTTCGGTTTTTCCGCAGTTTTGTGTGCAATTTCGGTAATAATCATGGATGATCTAACTAACAACATCATAATTTGCCTGGATCAGGTCGAAAGCAAATTCTACTGTTTCATCTTATTTGATCCAGTAGTATTAACAACAAGTTTAACAGGCTTATCAGGAACACGCTCAAACCACAACTGTGGTACATGGGCAAAATACAACATGAAACGGGACAACGCATGAACATTCAAAGTGCTATAACTACTAACTTTACAATCTAGTACATTCACAAATATTTACGCGGCACTCTGAGGCTACATTTTACATTTAACAATAATAATTATGTACCACTTACTTTCATTAATAATCATTCAGAATTAGAATTACACTAATTCTTTTTTCGTCTAAATACTCAATAGCTATATTATTTTACTTTACTGACATTTTTGTAACACAATTTCGATTAATTTAGTGAATCGAACATAAGGAGAGGCACTATTCTTTTCCAGAGATTGTGATACACAGAACATAATGTGCAACTTATTCCCAAGAGTGCACTGGATTTCTATGCAAAATTACACACCCTTCTTCCTCAAGGGTGATGATCTTAGAACAAGTGTCTTTAGCGATGGTACCAGTTGTTTGACATCAGATTTCACCCATATCTCTTAGATACCTTTGTGTATGAAGATTTTTTTTTTAAATTTTCTGTCTTGACGTAGAGTTATCAGAAACTAGCAACACCCTTTGAAGATAAATGAAATAACTTTATATCCAGACAGAAAATCTGGAAAAGCCTCCATAGGATCTAAGAGTAAAAATCACGGGGGGAAAACTGGTCCTATTGAAAATGACAGTTGCTTAGCATCATCTTGAGGGAGGAAAATGCACCATTCAGCACATTGGTGTGCACGTTTGCCGGGGAATCCAATGCATTTATGGTGATTAGTTGCACACCATGTTATGTCTATTACAACCTTGGAAAAAAGGTGGTGCCTCCCCTTAAACATTGGTTTTCCTACTCTCGAACACCTCCTTTGCCTTAAACATGTTCGGTCGTAGGTAAAATCGTTTATCCATAATCTGTGCCTTTCAGTGCGGTGTGTCGACTGTAATGATAGCAAAATCAACCACCGGTTGTTGTTTTTTCTTCTGGGCTATCTCTTTTTACCAAGAAGCCCAGCACAGATAGCAGGTGTGGGCTGCCATGGTTTTGTCCTTTCTGTTACTTCCTATCTCATTCTTCATTGACTGCATGAAGTATCTTTTCAACGCGCTGTGTGCCTCTAGGGATGCATAAAGGAATTTTCATCGCCTCCCGCATTACAGTATTGGCCGAATGGCAGCTCGTGGCCGAACGCTAAAGGCATATAACTCAAGATCTAAAGGTCGTGGGTTCGATTCCCGATCACGATCATGTTGTAAATGCCATGGGAAAGCATTTCATTCACATTTTGTTCAGTCCACCCGTCTATAAAATGGGTACATGGCTAGAGGCAGTGAAAGATATTATCAGAATGCTAGTGATCAGCGCCTGTAAATGGCAGTGGCAGTGTATGCTCCCTAGAGAGCTGAGAAAGTTATAGAGTGATCAGGTTTGCTGGGATGATAATAGTGTGAAGTCGCGTGAGCGGGCACTAGGAGACTTATAAACCGCATATTTACTATTATACTATTGATCAAAGTAAGGCGTGAAGTTTCAGTGCAGATTTTTTTTATGTACTACGTATAGTCATGCTGATAGGCCCTAAAAGCCTAAACCCGTCATGTGGCAAAAAAATGTGTTAATCATGTAGAGGGATTATGCGGGCGACAGCACAGAGCGCAAGACAGCTGTAAGACGTGGAGCCATCTGTGCAGTCAATCATATCTGCAACAGCACATCTCTATTTGAACTCATCAGAGAGCCAAACAGATATGTGTGTTTTAAGACAGATTTAAGGAAGATAACACAAGACTACCGTTAGGCGTGGAGTTTGTGAGTTTGCGAGTTTGTGTTTTACGAGGCACCTTTGCAACCAAGTATTTCTGCAACAACACATCTCTATTTGAGCTCATCAGAGAGCCAAACAGATATGTGTGTTTTAAGACAGATTTAAGAAAGGGAACACAAGATTACCGTTAGGCGTGGAGCCACCTTTGCAACCAGTTATTTCTGCAACGACACGTCTCTATTTGAGTCATCGGAAAGCCAAAGAAGTATGCTTGCGTTAAGGTTTCAGGCATCTATCAGAAGGTCAGATCACTCAGTTCGCACGACCTAATTAATCCGCTAATGTATAAAATCCCCCTTGTTTGGGGCCCTGTCAGCCAATGTCAGGGTGTAGATTTAAATAAAGCATCCAGTCTTTAAGTTTCACGTACAATTTGAGCCTTCCAGACAAAAAATAATAATAAATAAATATGTAGGGCTATGTATTAGAACGCGGTCAAAATCAACTTAATGAAAAATTGGGGACCAAATCAGAAATCGAGGTGACCTTTTTTTAAAAAAAATTTGCGAAACTTTTTGGTCAATGACCCCCTTTCATCTCCCTAAACGAATAGGCAAAAGAAGTACTTTAACCTCCAATGGAAAAAAAAAATCCCGAAAACAGTGATATTTGTAAAATAACACAAAATATTAATAGGGCCGAAAGAAGAAAAACAATAGGTTCCTGTAACCTTAAGGCAACTTTAAGAAAGGGATAGCACACATGAAATCTTCTCTAGGGTCTGTACAAAGGCAGCCTTTTCTTTTCTACTTCGGTAATATTACAGGTTCTCTTGTCTCGTGGTGCCTTTAGGATCATGGACGGGATTAAATAAAAGAGAAGGCAAGGTTTCATCTGTTTTTATGATAGACAGGTCATTCTTCGCTGTGGAGTAGCGTGGCCAAATGGTTGTCGCATTGTGCTCAAGATCTAAAGGTCGTGGGTTCGATTCCTTACCACGGTTGTGTTATAGGTGCTTTGGGCATGCATTTTATAAACATCTTTCTCAGTCCATCCATCTGTAAAATGGGTATCTGGTAGGCAGTGAAAGATATTGTCAGAATGCTAGTGATCAGCTCCTGTAAAATGGCAGCGGCACTGTATATTTACAAGAGAATTCAGAGAGTCCAAGATTGACCAGACCTGCTGAGGTAATAATAGTATGAAGTCACGTGAACGGGCATCAGTCTGGATACGAGACTTATACACCACATTATTATTATTGCTGTTTATCCCCCATTTACAAGTGATTCCATTGTGCCTGTGAATCTAGATTAGTAGCCCACTTTGTGGCTCCAGACAAGTCATGAAACAAAAAGCCCAGAATTTTAAGGAAAGACAGCCTACACTAGTTCTTAATTCTTAAAAAAAATAATGCGTCTTGGTCATGACTCACTCATGACGTCACTGCACTTTGTTTTCACTTCCTCCATTGTCCAGTGTGTTTTTTGGGTTTTTTGGTTTTTTTTTAACGGAAGTCACTTAAGGGGCGGTCTTATCTCTTATCTCTCTGGGGACGATAAAGCCGAGAAGGCGTGGCTGCTCTGTGCTTTCGTATTTATATTTTGATATCATCCTATGAGAATGTTCATCCTGTATTGGGTGGCCAGTATCGTTTCTGAGTATCGATGAATATGATATTTGAGACTTTTAATACATTATCGAATTTCAAGCTCTGGAGTTTGGATATAAGTTTGATAATTTCGATACTTTAGATTTCAGTTTGTCTGACCTAAACAAGATTCTCTCCTCTCCATTTACCCCGTCCTCCCCTCCCCCTTTTGCTAAACATCCCCATATTGTCCATAAAATTTTATTTTTCATATCTGCCTCATCTAACCTGCTCCAATGACCGAAATAGTATAATGGCATAGAAATGAATTCTGTTATCAACTCGAAACCCAGACTGAAAGACTTTTCACCAAGGAGCCGACGGCGACGAAGAACGGTATCGAGAGAATCGAAACCAATTTCGATCCTATTCCGATTCCCAATGACTTTACAGTTACTGGTTTGCTCAGTGCTAAACCAATTAGCGGTCTCAAAAGTATCAATATTAGTTTCGATCCAATTCCGATCCTCCGATCCACACTTGCTACTGGTCTCCTCAGCGGAAAGCCGAACGATATCAAAGGTATCGAAAGTATCGAAATCAATTTCGATCTTCAGTATCAAACCAGCTAACCGTCTTCTCAGTGCAAAGATTAGCAGAATTAAAATGAATCGAAATAATCGATCGTATTGCAAAGGTATCGAAATTGTATAAACGCTATCGAAATTATAGAAAGGTATCAAAATTATACAAATTCTGTTGAGGTTGTACAAAATCTATCGAAATTATAGAAGTGTCAATTCAGAATTAAGTAGCAAACTCGGATTAGTATAGACACTTTCGATACTTGGAATGTTAAGGCTTACTATAGCGATATTTAAAATTTCATGAATCGGTCCACCACTTTCGTTCTGAACTATAAATCGTCTGTGTTTTTATTCTAACCCTCTCAATCTCGACTTTAAAATTTCACGCAGGTCGTACCTCAGCTTTTCTCCAGCACCGAAAAAAAAACCAAAACTTTGGGAATGAGATAAAGCAGTCGATCTGCTTCACTTAATTCTTCAATTTCAAACTCAGTTTGACCAGTCTTATCCAGATCTGCTGCTTCATCAACCGTCAGCCGTCTAAAACATTCACAATTCAATGCTTACTGCATAAGTCGATGTCCATTAGCCTTTTCTTCCGGGCACATATCATATGGTACATTTCCTCTCGCTATGTCTTTAAGTGTCAAGCTCTTTCCATTTAGGTAAAATCTGAATGTAGATGAGTTACCGAACGTTCCAAGAGGGACATCTGCAGGAAGTAAATATAACGGAAGTTAGAGGCCTCTCGCAAGGGAAAATGGTTTACAGTGCCATACAATATTTTATCATATAAACAGGGCCTTTCCAGTGACATAAAATTGTGTATATTTTTTGGGTATCTCACATGTTACATAAATTTGATCTTTGACCTGCGTACGAATATTTTGATTGGAAGTCTTGGAAACTCTTAAGCGTATAAATATGTGACGTCATTTCTTTTAGAGCGTCATTAATATGTGACGTCATTTCTTTTGTAACTATTTTTACTGCCGTGAGATTTCTTCTGTCTAGATTAAAAAAAAGAAATCCAGTCTGTCTTTCTTACCGCTTGTCACCGTTCTCTTCACTTGAAGGGTTTCATGACAAAACGCCTTATCCACCAATATGAATTTTCAGCTTATTTTACCTACTTCATGTAGCAGTAGGAGTATTTAGTATACGTGTATATTTCCATTCCATAGAAGGACATTTGATCTACATTATTTAAGACTTAAATTTCGCCTTTCACTTAAAAATACGCTTTGAATCTGGTCTGTTTTGCCACAACCCCCGATTGGTGTATAATGCGTTTTGCCATGAAGCCCTTCACTTGTCAGTTTCAGTTCAGTTAAACATTTGATTAAAGTACTCGAAATGTCACAGTGTCTCTGTGGTCTAAAGTTTCATCGATGATTGTCAGCTGTTTGGATCTACTTTTGTGTCGCGGAGCTGTATAGTTCATTCAGTTCAGTTGTAATTGATTGTCTGAAACAGGGTGAGAGCCACTTCAGAGTCCTATAAAATTTCATTTTTGTATTAATTAGAGTTTATAATATGATAAAAAAAGATCTGAAACTAGTGTTTGCTTTGATATGAGATTTATGAAATTCGTTATACATTTACTGTGCTGGCTCGCGAATACGACAAATTTTATAACGAATTTCATAAATCTCATATCAAACAAACAATCATTACAGATCCTCTACATACGTCTCATTCATAATACGAAAAAAAGAAAGTACACATCATCCATGTAAAGACACTTTTACAAGTAAAATATGTAACAAATCATTGCTGGTCGCCGTCGGTGCAGCGCTTTAGTTTCTCCATCTCTAAAACCAGATACTCCTTTACATCTGAGTTGAGTTGGGAAATGAGAATGAAATGTCTTTCCAAAGGACATTACAACGTACATCCTGCCCGGCTCAAGAGTCGAACACACAAACATTAGACTTCACTGTCTTCAGTTTCTGTGTTCGACTCACAACCCACACGGCCACGCTGCCTCATGTACAGATTTGCTGCAGCAGTGCGGTAGTACCTTGTATAACGTCCATGATAGCATAAGGCATCCTGAACTGGCTGCAAGGTTGGGGGAGGGTGGAGGTGATGGGTTTTTTGGGAGGGGAGAGTCCCACGTTTCAGATTTTGTTTATATTGGAATGAAAAGTGAAATTCCAATTTTCCTTTCTACTTTTCCTCATTTAATATGCCGCCTGACCGGTATTAGAAATAATTCCGTTTTTTCCCCCCCTCATCTGTATTATACAGGTATTGAATGGTCACGTGACAAAAACAAAAAAACAAAAAACAATGGCAGCTGCAGCGATTAATGGCATTATACGAGGGGCATCATTGTCTTTGGGACTCAAAAGTCGAAGATGTACCTATACTCTAGCAGGCTGTAAAGAAAATGTGTTTAAGTAAGCGTTAAGTGTATAGTAAACTCTATGCATTTCACTCCCGTGGAGAGTAGTACATGACCATAACAAAGTGTAATGCACCATTTTGCAATTTGGCTCAGTGATCCTCTCGCATGATATCGCTGCTGAAGTTTATGGAATTATTATGGGAGTCTTGTGAACGCCCATCCCCACCACCGCCTACTACTATTTAGTACGTTAAAAAATTCAAATACAAAAACCATCTAAATAAAACAAGGGCGCTTGTGTCATCAAGCGATCCTGTAAAAATGGTCCTTTTGTATCAAACGTGACGAAATTAGTTTTTGGTGTTTTTTTTTTAATAATCAAATTTTCACTAGCACTGTGACTGGTGCACTGTCAATGGTGGGTCACGTTCTATTAATGTCTTTATAGCTGCAGGTGTAGATCATATTGTTGCTAGTCTTGAATGGTGTTACTGTCATGGCCGCCGCTGTGGTGATAAGCGTGTTTTCACAAATCAAAATAAATTTAGTCTTAAAAAAAAATAACAATCACACAATAAACAAAAACCTCAAAGAAAGAATATGATTCATATAACTTACTTAATTCTTCCACAAGTCGAGAGAAAGTCTGATGAATACCGGTGTAGAAAATCATCCCTCCAAGCTCCACATTTACGTCAGGGGCTCCGGGTAAGGTAGTTGTATACAAACGTCCGCCAATGCGATCTGAGTACTCGAATAGATCTACCTTTAAGTTTGCTTCGCGGAGCCTGTAAGCTGCATACGTTCCTCCTGGACCGGCACCAATTATAGCGATATCTGTATAGCGATCACATTTGGATTCTGGGGAGGATCATGACAAGGCTGGTATACCTATACATGACTGGGATTGGTAATAAGCAAATAATGGCCTAGCTTTTCTAAAAGAGACATTCTCATACAAAACTGACTCTGATTTTGACAACTGATAGCGCAGCAACAGCTGTTAATGTTGTATGATAGTGTCTCGAATGAAAAAAACATGGCTGTTGTTCGCATTCTCTATTATTTTTCTTCTTGTTAAGAAAGTCTTAAAAACACCGGACATTGTTTAAAACGATGATGTATTGAAAGGAAGATAACCCAAATATTTACATTCCTTCGTTAGAAAATGCTTTGCAATAAATGTACAGTAGAACATTGATCATGTGTTTGGCAAATATATACTTATTATTAACATTTATTTAATATCGAGATTTACATATATAATGAAATAATGCAATAATGTAAATTCATGCATATAAAATTTAAAAAACAATAAGTTATACTTATTAAATGAGTACTCATTATCGACGTTCTATATTATTTATTAAAATTCCTAAGTGTAGCTCATTCCCCGTGCCTCATACACTCTTTACCCACGGCTATTGACTAACAAAATTAAATGTAGGCTTCAAAGTGTTAAGACTGTATGATATGGAATGATAACGATGCAGACGATGACGACAAATGGAATATATTTATCACATGATTAGTTCTGTATTCGTCTGATATACAGTTGTGAGTACTCAAAACCGAATACTATAGCGACAGGCTAGCAACCAAAAACATGGTTTTTCCTAGCGAATATTTTATGTTTGAAACTTCGAAGTTTTACAAAGTTTTAGTATCATATTCTAGTTTTAGTATCATATTCTGATGACTGTGATTTTATATTGCGTTTTTTTTTTTCAATGGAAGTCGGATTTATCAAAGTTACATCCTGTTCATGGTAGCACGTTTTACATTGAGATTTACATTTCTCTATGTTAAAAATTGTACCCTTTTCCAAAAAGATCATTGCATCTTTTTCCCGTATTTGACTTCATAACTAACAACATCTTCCTATCCTTGAGGTTCACTACAGCTACCGTCCTTTTTACACCCAAGTTGCTCCCCCACCCACCCCAGCCAGTTAAGCTCCTATCTTCGGCAGCTACCTGCACTCCCTTGGCATTTATTCAGCCCCATTCTTCCCCTCCCCCCCTTTCCCACAAACACACTATTCACCCGACCGCCAACATTATTTTCTAAATCCAACCTTGGATTGATTTGAATTTTCAAAGATATTGATCAAATACAGAGTCATGAACTGAGTCATTTTTTTTTTCATTTGAAGGCNCTCGTATCCAGGCTAATGCCCGCTCACGCGACTTCACACTATCATTACCCCAGCAGGCCTGATCACTCTAGAACTTTCTCGACTCCCTGGGGAGCATACAGTGCCGCTGCCATTTATAGGCGCTGATCACTTGCATTCTGACAATATCTTCCACTGCCTATAGCCAGGTACCCATTTTACAGACGGGTGGACTGAGGAAAATGAGAATGAAATGTTTTCCCAGGGCATTTACAACATGACCGTGGTCGGGAATCGAACTCACGACCTTCAGATCTTGAGTCCAACGCCGTAACCATTAGGCCACGCTGCTCCAAAAAGTGGCCGGTGGGCCACATAAAATTCCGATAAGGCTGTAAAACATGGCCTGTAAAGCCATTGTAGTCAACTGCTTATTGACAACTCCTCGCAAACATAGAAAAAGTGGTGATTAAAAAGGAGTTGCAAATATAGTGAACTCTGTACGAAAACAAAACAAAAAAAGAGCATTTTGTTTGTGGAAAATTTTGCAATCAAGTGGAAATTGCGATTATCCGGATTGCGATTCAGCGGAATAGCTTGTGCCAGACTGCGATTTTTTACTAATTGGTATACTTTATGCATATGAATAAAGCTGCATTTTCTACTTTATGCATATGAATAAATCTGCACTCTCATTTCAGATATGATCCTTACACAAGACTACTGAGACACAAAACGACCCCGTCTTTTGAAGAGATCAATAGACAACCTCGATTAAATGCATAATATAGTTATCACATGTACACGTATAATACCTATTCAAACCTACCTTGCACTGTCCATCCATCTCCAAGTGTAAGATAGCACAGGATAGGAAGAAAAAAGGTCACGAATGGAACACAGAACATCCCTCTTGCAGCTGGAAGCTTAAAGATAATAAATATTGTAAAAATGACTGTCTCATACACATGGCCATACTGGATTTTTACGTGCAGTGTCTAGATAAAGGAGCGTGTGCAGATTACCCACGTAGGCGTGCAGATTGGGTCAAAATATATAGGTCTATGTAGAATCCCTTAACGTTTGTCGACATATTGCGCCACACGGATAAACATATTATTGCCCGCATGCAATTGGATGCTATTTTTTTCTAGAGTTGATGGATTTTTTTTTTCGGTTTGCCGATTTTGAGAAGAATGCAATGCCGTTATCTTTTAGAGGACAATAATGTTCATCACCCGGAAGGCCGAATGTGTATTTTGTGTAAACAGTAAATTACCTGAATTTGTTGCTCTGTATTTGACATTGCAACCTGATTAGTTTTGCTGCACTTTTTGTTTGCGCTGCTTTTGATGTTAGAGTGGATATCGTCTGAAATTATTTTTGACACTACTGTCACTATATAGATGAAGCAAAGTAACAGATGTCCAAAAATATCATTGTTGAAAAGCACAAAGAATGCATGATATGATCACAGCATGGTTACACCCATCGAAGTGCAGGGATTTGTAACTAATTAAATGGCAAATAGAAGAGGTAGGTAGGAAAACAATGTTCCAAAAGGCTTGCTTGTGTTCTGACTGCTACGGTAAATTGTCTAATATTTTTTACTGCAAAAACTATTTCCTATTTTTTTTTTACACAATCTACATAGACATTACCTACCCCATCTCCCTTTTACTGTAATCTGCAAACACCGAGATAATGTCAGGATACCGTCCATACTAGCCTATAATGTCAACGCGGGCAGTATTATATAACTAGAAATCAACCAAGGTACACAAAATCAATGCAGTCGAGGAAAACAATGCAATGTGGACATTCAAACACGTACTCACTCAATGGCCTCGTAAACAAAAGGAATAAAAGTAATAAATGCCTGTTTATATCATCCATCGCTTCTCTTCTCTAGAGCGAAAAACAAAAAAAGGGAAAATGAACAGCTGGTGTAATGAAGACTAACATTTTACATTACTTCATTGAAGTTGCCTGTTGCCCCAGTCTCCAAATAACGAAGATTCTTTTCTTTATAGATGTATGAAAGTGCGCGGTTTTCTCTTTTGTTTTGCGACTCTGTCTTCTCAGGAGAAACTAAGGAACACAGCACCAGATGTGAAGATCCCAGTGTGTTTTAACATTGGTGGCTATGTAAGCTGTTAAAACCCGTCACTTACTCATTGAGGTATCCCAAGCCTTGATATTTATCATACATATTACTGTATTTAACCCTTCCTCCACATCTTGAAACATAGAAATATGCCCCATGATTATAATATTTGATTTTGATAACTTTATCAGCAAACAAAGCTACCCAAGAATTCAGGCCTTCTTACTCAGTAAACAGGATAGCCGTATGTTCTTAGCAAGAACCACACAATTTACACGTGAGTGGCAACCACCTACTTCCCCTCCCCCTCCCCCACCCATTTATTCTGAGTTTACAAATTTATATGCTTCTACCTCGGCCATTAGAATTAAAATACAGCCCCTTTCCCTCTCTCCTTTAGCCAGTTTCATAGTTTTATAGGTATTATTAAAAAAATACCCCTATGTCAGATGCAGTAACGACTGGCATCCTCCTACCACCACGTATCGACGTGTCAATACTTCGATCTGCTGAATATCCAATTGGCGAGAGTGGAGCTACATATTATTATACCCAAATAACTGTGTAGCCGAATCGCATGCTGTATATTTCATACATGATCCATAAATGATAAATGTATAACGAAAAATCAGTTTGGTGCAGACACGAACGCGGGCGAAGTGTTCCCCTGTTCCACCACATTTATATATATTTGTACCTGCCTAACTCGGAAAAATCCCCCCCCCCCTTCCCCCGCCTTCCCCACTCATGAAAAAAACAACAACAATAACAACCAAAAAAACAGAACTTAAGACGAAATGCAAGAATGCATGGGTACAGACGAAGACGAAGGCAAAGAAAAAACAACAGCAAAGACATATCTAACAGCAAGATTCAGAAGAGGACAATGTCATGCCATTGAGTTCAATCCATTGGCTTTAAAGAAACTACTCTCATATACACACTTGTAAACAGAGAAAACATCTTTTATAACACACCAATCCCATTACCATTAAGGCTCATTAAAAACTTTTCTAACGGGCAGCAGCAAATAGCGACTAACTTTTAACCCAGAAAAATGCATTTATGAAAGAATGTTGGTGAAATGTATCGGTCTTTTTTTTTAAAGGCTACATAATATGATAAACACATCTGATATACACCACACGATTCTGGTACATCGCTGCCAGGGTATAGATTAACCATTGCAGCATAGAGCCAAACCTGGTTGTTCTAACGACTATCATCGCGTGATGCAGCTGTCGGTGTAACTCGTCATGCCCTACAAAACCGAGAGAAGCAAATGACGGAACGAGGCAATAACACAGCTGACTCTAATGAGGTGGTTTAGGCGCGTTCAACCTAACTTAGGTGTAGCGCTATAACAGTTAACTCTGACCTCACATTTCGGGACATCTCTTCGAACATACCGGCACAACCAAGGACTGTGGTTGATAGTCTCAAATGGTGATTTCAAAGAGGGCGACCTCTGGTTGAGATTACGTCCGGCGAATATTGGGTATTTGAGAGCTTGCGCAGCAACGATGGTACCTCTCACCATTGTAATATGTAACTGTTAGATTTATGCATCGGTGCTGAATGTACCCTTAGTAGAGTTCAACATACAGAGTTATTGTAATTCTTATGACGGTAAGAAATTCCATCGTTAATGTGTAAGTTCTCAAATGGCTTTAAAAAAACATGTTAATTAATTGGCGTTCCTTTCGTTTCTGTTTAAGTGAATTCATTAAGTAAGAAGGCTCAATGGGACATTAGAAATCTTTCAGATATAATAATATCTCGGAGGAAAGATTTCGTGCCAATGAATTCACCTTTCCAATTCAGCCAGCTAGGGTAAACACTCTCATTGCCGTGGTCTGAGAGTGGGCTCAAAAGCGTGAATGACTGAGCAGTGCATATATACAGTAATTACTGATAAATGTGGGTTGCAATCGGACAACAGAGCTGTCATATAAATAAGAACTTGCAGGCGTCAGTTGGTCTAGTTTAGCTACATGAAAACGTTCCTTAGCTCTTCGGCGAGGTGAATTGACGTCCACAAGACTACATATCTTAATACGAGTATTTCCTCGCCAGCGTTTGAAGGTTGCGGTTGTTGTTATTGTTGTCGTTTTTGTTGTTGTTGTTGTTGTTGTTGTTGTTGTTGTTGTTGTTGATGTTGTTGTTGTTGTTGTTGCTGCGGCTAGTTTTGGAGTTATTGTTGTCACCATCGTCGTCGTCATGTTGTCACCATCGTCGTCGTCATTGTTGTTGTTTTAATGGATTGTCTGAGTTGTAACTTCGTATAAAATAGTGAAGAAATAGAGATTGCAACCGGGACTCATATCATGCAGTGCACCCAGAAAATAGCAATCTGTTTTCAGACATACGGGCGAAAGTAAAAAGAAACAAATTACAGCAGACACATGTTACCGCGTGTGACAAGCACGAAATAGTATGTGCTTAATCAAAAACACAACCTACGCACACAACTCAAACTGTAGGCCTATCTACGCCATCACGCATGAGTTTAGACACAAAATACCACCCACGATGCTCAAAACAACCCAGTCCCTCATTTAATGTTGCTGGTGTATTGCCCAATACTTGCTCTCAATAGGCTGTATTTCGAACTGTGGTTACTTAATTCAAAGAACCATTGCTCTGTTTATAATTAAACTACAGCCGTTTGAATGCATCCTGTTTGTGCTCTTTATCATGAAGTTTATTTCTGCAAAGTTTGAAATCCATTAATTATTACTAAAGTTATTAAAAACCTGAGATTATCTCTCATCTCATATTCTATAATTTTGCAATTGTCCTGGTTCAAGATGACATTCAGTTTATGAACTTTATCTCTGAGACATCGGACTCATTTTCCATCTACCCTATCGTCTCCATCTTCTTCAGAATTTTTGTTAGTTTTTATGGATGCTTTCCAGTTTCTCCATTTTCTTGATCAGATTAAAAAGATCGAAAAAAAATCGGATTTATTTCCCCCTCTATAATTATGTCAAGAGTTGCTTCCCCTACTGATTTTTTTGTTTGGAGCGAAACAATTAATTATAGTAGGTCTTAGGCAAGATTAATGAAACAACATGGATGGATGGATGGATGGATGGATGGATGGATGGATGGATGGATGGATGGACGGATGGATGGATTCAGTGCTAACCCTTTGACTTTAATAAAAAAAAAGAAAATGGAAAGCTAGCCGCAAAGACCAGACAATTAAATAATCTTTCCTCTTTGTGCACAAGTCTTAGCATCCGCCACTTTGCGGATATAATATTTGTGTGAAACATACGATCACACTACATCTACACGCAATTTCAGTGCTCCTCTTTTAACAATGATTATATTCCAACTCGTCATTATAAGGAATCAAGTAGGATAAAGGGGAAAGTGCTCAAGAAGATAAAATGCGGAGAGAAAATGAAAGGAAAGAAAGAAAGTGATGTGGTGGGACTCGAACCAGCGACATCTGCGTCGGCACCCATCGCATCGCCGTCAGTTTGGAATCAGGTAGACGTCAATACACGACCAGGCCGCCACTCCAAAAAAAAAGTGGTGTAGTGGCCGGGGTCTTTCCAGAAGCCGAACTGAAGACTAGCAGTCATAGCGCTAGGCATGAGACTCACACACACACACCACAAACTTCCCCGCTCCCCTCTTCAACCAAAGGCCGTTGGCTTTCATTTGGTAGCTCAGCAAGACGAACACACAGACGTACACATAACATTAAACATAGTGAACAAGACAGGATCATTTCATTTATAAGTCAAAAGAAGGGTCAAACTGAGTGGAATAGGGATCAGGAGTTAAACATCTTTCCTCAGGACACAACGACGTAAATCATCCGAAACACTGGGAAACGCCATTGATATTCTGCGGGTTTCCCGTGGTTATCACTAACGCAGAAAGCTGAACAGCGTTATGTGTACCAGCCTAGGACGGTGAAAAGGGACACGTCCTTTGGACAAACTGTTGTTAATTTGGCCTGGTATAATATACTACGCTAAAAGCATCAACAGATTTTTATTTTGATAAACTTAACAACTTGAGAGGGCAGGCTCTCTTTACAGCTAACAGTGCGATGGCTTCATTTTAAACGGGGCCTTTTTGACGACTTTATCTCTCTTGCCGACGACAGGTGGCGCCTTTGTATAGGATTAGGAGTGTATACTCGTAGTCGAAAATTATAATCGCGAGCTAATGCTATGTAGTTCTCGGTGTCTGAGTCGTTTAAGATTAATTTTGTACTTGGAATGAATGTATGTTATTTTTTTTAAAATAAAATTATCCTCGGAGAAAGAAATGTATGAGTAAACAATAAAAGAAAGGAATGAACATATTTGGCTATTTCAATGAAAAATGAAGGCTTTAATATAACCTTGTCAATTACGATATTGCCTAATGCAAACGTATTCGGATATCGAGTTTACAAGACTCATCTATTAATCATTACCCTATGTCACAGAAACATTTCAGATTGTAGATTTTTGATATGAGATGAAACATCTGTTGTAGTTTACATACTGATTCCACATAAGAACTCTAGGGTGTCAAATGAAACAAATCCGAGAGGGCGTGACTTCAGGGGTGAAAAGTGAGAGTGAGAGAAGTGGAAGGTTAAGGAGAAAGACAGGAGAGCCAGAATAGTGAGTAGTACAATCATATCCGCTTAATCGTAACATTTTCTTTATAACAAAATGTTATATTTCCATACAAAAGTCACTGGATAATTGCATCTTCTTTAATCGCAACGTTTTCTGTCCTCTCGAGGAGTTGTGATTAAGAGGAGTTGAGTGTGGAGGAAAACAGAGGGCACTGACGGTGTACTGTTGCCAGGTTGGTTGAT
>JAWQUT010000015.1:1599976-1615733 GCA_033807755.1 Ellobium chinense | reverse complement strand
TATATATAATTATGACTACATCCATTCGCAAGCATACGCATAAAGGGCAGACACTGGTAAAGATTAATGAAAAATCGTATTTTATACTTTCAGGCGGCCGGATACTGGATCTAGTAGTTGGGGTTAATTGGAGTACATGTATTTGTCTATGTTTTAACATTGTCAATGATTTTCTTGATAAATTTTGAAAGTGATTTCAAAAGCCTGGGATTAGTGGTTCTGAGTAATCCTAATTTTATAACATTGGGATGGTGATGATAATACCTTGGCAAGAAATGTCTACGGGTTTCACAGAAATATTCACAGCTCAGTAAGTAATGGAACTCATCACCTATGTCTTTTCTACAGAGGTGGCAAGTCCTATCTTGGTACGGGATTTGTTGGTACCTTCCTGTTTCTACAGGTAGTGTGTGATTTGCTGTTCTAAATTTTATAAAATAGTGAAGAGCAGATGAGTCAAGAATTGTAAAATAGGGCTCCATCTGCCATCTATATTTTAGAGAAATATAGTTTCTTCCTTTATTACTGTTATTACAATCAGTATGGCATGACTGTATAAATAAACCATTTATTCTAGTATGAATGGCGGCGGTAGACAGTTTTTCTATATTCTTTTGATTAACCCATATAAAATTATAATCTGTCCTTTGTATGGTATCTTTTATACAGTTCAGCCAAGGGGAATGTCCTTGTTCTAAGTAATGATCATTACACATCAGCCAGTACAGATTAAACGACCATTTTTCTTTTCTTCCTGCTATTATTCTTGCCCAGAAGGAGATCTTACGTCAAATACGTTCTCGCCACATGGCCAAGCTGTCTAGCCAGTGCTCTGCGGACGGGAGATAGCATGTTGGTATGAATGTTTTAATTCCTCTGTGAACAGTAGATATGCCAAATAAAATCATGCTGAGGCAATAAAAATGCAGAATACTTTTTCTGGTTTACACTTTCAAACTTTACTTTTGAATTTGGAATACCAGAACCTTAATTAAAAGCTGAATAATACAATGTCAGGTAGAGTTTGAATTTGGAATACCAGAACCTTAATTAAAAGCTGAATAATACATTGTCAGGTAGAGGCGTCTGTACCTGTTGGAACGTAAGTGACGTCAGCGTTTTTGCCACAGACTTCTGCTGATCGGGTAAGGGGAATAATTCAAGACGCGAGGGCCAAACCCGGTAACTCTAGCTCTCCTTATTGCGTCATATTACATACGCGCACGGTAATAGAACGATGCTCTTTCTTCGCAAAATTGACTCGGTGGGCACCATAGATAATTTTCAGAGAGAAAAGGTATTGAAAAACGGAAAATTATTTTTGATGTGCGTGTCCTACTTTAATAGAGATGTAAGCTTACCATACGTGTGCATTATGTGAATTTCTTTCACGCCATGAAACATCTACCTCCCCGCCAATATTCTTGATTACAGAATCAAGCTATGAAACAAGCATGTCCTATTTTTTTTTTAAATATGTGCTTTCGGTGATTTTATGATTTACAATATAGTGATCCCTGTTTGTTCCTTTGTGGCATGTGATTGTTGTTGCTGATGTTGTTGTTATTCTCTTCCACATGGTATTGTTTCTATTCCTCTCGTTGCCGCATCTGTTGCTATTCACATCCACTTAATGTTGTTCTTGATTTTTTGTTCCTGCTTTTCCTCTTGCTTTTTGTTGCTACTACCTCCGTTGCTATTCTACACTGCTTGTTGTAACTGCTATTCAACTTGTTGTTATTCCTGGCATTGTTGATGTTGCTTTTTGTCTGCTATTGTGAACATTGCCCTCATGTTGGTACGTCAAGCAGGAGTTTAGAAATTGAGGCCAACTTTAAAAAGTTGGAGTCTTTAGTATTCTATCTCTCCTGGGCTTTCATTCAATTTCTGTGATTTCCTATCCCGAAGCTCTGTGTGAACAAGTAAAATCATTCCTCCCTCTCTTTTCCAACACAGTTCGAAAGAGTGTCGCCATTATACTAATTATAAAGATCCACTATAAGAATTTAATATAATTTAAAATTGAAACCACTGCACCACTGATATCGCGCATTTTCTAGGATTGTTATAGTGATCTCTACGTGACACATTAGGAAACCCTGAATTGTTATTACCTCATGTATTTTGAAATTAAATGCACACACGCATCTAGTCTAGTCTATTTGTTGTCTACCATCTGTGGCAACTATAGGTTACAAGAAAATTAATAAAACCTGCAGTACATTATAATCCATTTACTGTCTAACATTCATTGTCGGTATTTCGAGAGTCGAGTGGTTAGAAAGGATGTTGACGATGTTTATAAATTTATATAAATAAATTATACTGCATGGAAACATTCTCTCCCTCCCACATACTCCTTTCCTTCCTATTACTTAAAAAAAAAAAATAAAAGTTTCAGCATAATGTGAACCGAGAGGGGTTACCCAATGGTGCGCTTATCTGGAGCACAATAGGATGTATCGCCTTTGGATCACTCTATGGACGGCGACAGGTAGCAGTTTCCTCCTGTCCACAAACCGCTCTATCGGACCATGGTTGCGTATTATGCGAAATTGCGCAATCGATGATAGATATTATGAAATTAAAAGACATAATTATGTCTTAAAGGAAAAGTGAAAGAAGTAAACGATAATGTAAAGTTTGTAATATAATCTTGGGTTGCACCACCAGAAACCAGCGTCTGAAAACATGCCAATTTTCAAACCTCTCCTGAAAAAAGAGATCTTGAGGATGAAGCGGTTTGTGATTGCAACGACGAAGTATATACTGTACTTAAAAGTATAGGAGCAGTATAAATGTGAGTAGATGTGGTTTGCTTCTTAACTGCTTCAGATTTTGTTTCTCTGGGATATGTACAGTAGGTGTTATGTATTTCATACAAAATTTCATAAAAATGCATGTTTATTCCCAACTAGCATAGATACCCATTCTATGAATGGGATGTTGGATGACAAAAATAGGATAATCTGCTACATGGAGAGCCTTGCTTTATTACTATGATGTGGAAGTAGCAATACAGTAAATGTGGCACTACTGGATGGCTAAGTTTACGGGTTTACCCTCTGATATGGTGCTGGAAGACTTCACAGAGCAAAGCGTCATCAATGAATGGAAAGCAGATTTCGAAATTTCAACCTCATCGCACCCTTTGTGAGCACACACTAACGCTAAATCTCTTTTGTCGAATTTCATACAGGTTACCGATTTTGGACCCGAATATTACGTGTGGCAGTGGCAGGTTATGAGTTTATCGCGTTCGAATTCAGCCCCCGATCCAGTCTTATAATATAGATAACAGAAAGTTCACATACTTACTGCTTTAAAACACGTTGTGAATTGTGAGTTTTGAATCGATATGGATCTCCGAACTGGTGTCGGCGTGTGCGTTCAAATTTCCAGTGGCAAATGAAACACAATGTCTTTTCGGTACGAAATTTTAAAGTTTTATTTGGAGTCGACAAAATGGCAGAATGAATGCCAGAAACAAAGACAAAGAGAAAAATGCGGCACAAACTTTGTAAATTGATTAATCAAATCTCGCAATTTCCATTAGCAGACAGTGATGTTAAACATTCTGTATCCGCTATTGTACATGTTGACGTTTTCAGCCGAATTTTACAAACAGCGGTTTTGAAGGTTATGCGTTAGGAAGGGAGCGTGCCACGTCCCCGATCCAGTCTTATAACATAGATTTTGCCACGACGTCTCCATAGCGCCAATAAAATTTGTAACTTGTTTACGTCGGAGTTAGACTACCAGTAATCAGCAGTTAGATAAAGCACATTTATTACCTTATTATTGTATTTGGCATCCTGCCTCCCCCCTCCCTCCTTTCCACACACATACACACACACACAAATTCACAATAAACATCTCTGATGGGAAAAAAAAAAATCTGTGCATGCGACGCGACCGCAGTAGTTCGGGAGGCACTGACTCCTCTGGACTGTCAAACTTTGGAACGTAGATGATGGATGACATTAGTATAAAAGACCACAGTGTCTGGGCATCCCGTCACGACGTCTGGATCGAACTGCTAGAGAGATCACCCACAGTTGTCTGCTTCTAAAAGGAACTGTCGCCATGTTCTGTCTGATGTTCCTCGGCCTCCTAGGTGAGTTTTCGCATAGTCATAGACAGACAAGTCGATGGATAGGCAGGCAGATAGGCAGCTGGCAGATAGGTAGGCAGGAGGGCAGACAGACAGACAGATACTCAAGCAGGCAGACGTCGGCAGACACACGCATGCACGCCTTATTTGATGTCATACAGGATGACACCGAAAACAACGATAGCCACGCATCGTCGTAATTCTCTTCGTTTTAAAGTTACATTCTTCAAATTATAGCGGTTGATAACTGAACCATGGGTGTATATATATAGGGCATAGACATGGTATAGGGTGCTTCAGAATGCTGCTAGCTGAAACAGAGTCTCCCAAGCGATTTATTTTTAGCCGCGCCGTCCCAAACGGCGGCTGGCTGTTACCTTCTTGCCTGGACTACATACAGTAGAATATTATAGGCATTCACTCAACCAGTGCCTTGGATCAAGCACTGTGCCTAGTATACTTGCCACTCTGACACAGGCAAAGCATCACCAAGATCTCAGAGAATAAGTTTCTTCCTTTTCTGAAACCTTAGAAATTTCCGAAAAACGACTAATTTAAGACCATGCTGTCAAGAGGTTTTGGTAATGGTGCTACGAATCAACAGAGCCCTTGCATTTCTCTTTCACACACGCTATATAGTTTAAAACTGGAAGAAGGTTAGTTTAAAACTGGAAGAAGGTTCATTTTACAGAATTCCTGCTGACAACAAAAAATACAGAAAACTGCAAAGATTTACAATCAGTCGTGTGGTTGATGGCCGCAACAGCTAGTATTTATTCTGTGCAACGCAGCGCAACACCAGTGAAAAAGTAAATGAGTTGAGGAAAACTTTAAAAGTTAAGCAGGATGTTCTTGCCCAAGCTAGATTGTAGACAAAGAGAATTATCGACATATGTTATTATGTTGATAAAATCACTCAGAAATGCTACACACTTATTTAAATTTACAAATCCACAAATACATCAATACACACGCAGAGACGCACACACAAAAACACACACACACATGTGCGCATGCACACTCCTGCATATGCCCAGTACAGTAGAACTGGATATAAAATATGTCCTTAAAATACTTTTTTTTTTTTTATCGCTGTATTCTTGATATCGAACTCCGCCTCATCAATGAAATGCAAGAATCTGAATCTGTGAATTGAAATTAATATTTAATAACAAGGTTGGTCTTTACTTATTAACTGAATAGATGCTTAACCCTCTAGTGCCCAGCCCTATTTACAATGGCACAAAAAGTCCGAACTCCAGTTTTTGGATCACTTCTGGATCCACTATGCTGGAACAAGCATCAAAATGATAATAATAATAATAATAATGCGGTTTATAAGTCTCATATCCAGGCTAATGCTCGCTCATGCCACTTCACACTATTATGGTCGGGTGATAATCTTGGTTTGCTTTTTCTTTGTTCCACGAAATGTATCAGATCTGATACGCTGGGCACTAGAGGGTTAATATCGGGATAACACTGAATGTATAAACAAGGAGATAAGCTCAATCTTTATTTACTCTGAAGGGAATATGATTTACAATGCTACGTCCGGTTGTTAGTATCAGTATTACCTACGTATCAGCTACACGCGGAAGAGGAGGATGGGGAAGTCAAGAGGGTCGTCTTACTTATGTACTACTGTACAATAACATTTGGGCATTATGTTATCATATCAGTGAGTATACCTCATTACTAGGTATGAATTTTACATGCGCGTATTCACAAGTCTATGATAAATACAATGTATACTTTTTTCATGCACCAAGGGCATATGATACATAGATACCTCGATTTAAAGTATACCCTTTGTGCATGGAAAAAATACACTTACATTGTATTACTATGGTATTCTTAATGTCGAGGTCCACCTCATAAAAGAGAGAATAATAATAAATCCGTGCATGTGAAATTTCATTTTAATAACAAGGTAGGCCTGAACATGGGTCCCAACTTCTAAGAATAATATTGAAATGTTAATATTTTTTTTTACTTAGCGAGACCCATGGCTAGATATTCGAAATATGCATTTTCAAAGTGTTTGATTAAATTTTGACAAAGTTATGGTTGATTCTATGGGTATTTTTTTTCTTTGTCACACTGTATTATTTTTACCTTTTTAAAAAGATAAACATTAATAGCCCTTATGACGACGACAACAATCGTCTTTGAAATATTGAAAGGGCGATCTCTAAAATCTTGAAAGAAAATTGTCGGCTTTGATTCGTTCATTAGTTTTGTATAAAGGAGCGTAACATGAGCCAGAGACTACATTTTTCTAGAGATTAAATAATAATAATAATAATAATAATAATAATCATGCGGTTTATAGGTCTCGTATCCAGGCTAATGCCCTCTCACGCGACTTCACACTATTACTACCCCAGCAGGACTGATCATTCCAGGAGTTTTCCAGCATCCAATGCCGCTGCCATTTGTAGGCGCTGGTCATTAGCATAATATCTCCCTCTTCTTATAGCTAGGTACCCATTTTATAGATAGGTGGACTGAGGAAAATGTGAATAAAATGCTTTCCCTAGGCACTTTCAACACGACTGTGATCGGGAATCGAACCCACGACCTTTAGATCTTGACTCCAACGTCGTAACCTGTCGGCCACGCTGCTCCACAAATTCATCAAACTGTCAAATTCTCCAGCTTAACATAATAAACAAAATGAATCTGCTGTATTTATATCTCGTAGGTTTCTGCCAGAGAGTTTATTAATATACTTTCTAGTAGTATAGCTATAGTCCAGTTTCTTCTCATGCTGCTTTTCGTTCCTGTGGTTGTTTTTGAATCTCTGTGAAATTTTGATACCACTGTTATATTTTTTTTGTTTTTCCCTAACATTGGAGCACATGCCTAGAAGCACCTACAGTACGTAGCTTTTCGCAATTGGAGGAAAAAAACAAAACAAAACCTGTTTATTTGGAGTTCCTTTGGGGCATATGTGTGCCTGAATATCAGGTGAGTGAGGGATTTGTAGCAGCTAATAAACCTCAAAACAGTGAAAGTCCGTATCCCCCTCCACTTCATATTTGTGCTTTCTAACGCGGAAGATGTCTGTGGGAATATGAAATCATGAATGGCGTGATGCATCTATTTTCTCTCTCGACAGCCACATCTAGGGCCGCCCCTCAGACGCGTATTACCAACGGCCAGGAAGCGGAAGTGGGTATTCACAAACATGCGGTCTCACTTCAAATCCTTGGAACACACATCTGTGGAGGTTCTATCATCGGCCCAAACACGGTATGTAAATGTAAGACGTCTCTAATCAGAGGACAAATGAAAAAAACAAACAAACAAACAAATTGCAGTGAGCTAAACAGACTCGACCGTGGGAGGTTTCGCTTCGTTCTCGAGAATCCTGGTTGCTCTCATAAATGACGGCTTCTGTAGCCTCTCCGTGTCGTGCCAGCTCTCCACGAGTTCTCGCACCGGGTTACCCACCTCCAATCTTCTGAGCCTTTCTGAATGGTTCAGTATGACTTTGTCTCTCCTTATGCCCAAAGGTTCCACGTTCGAAGCAACGTCGAGGGCCTCGTGAGGCGTGCTACGGAGAGCTCCGCATATGAAGCGTAGGGCCTGATAGTGGACTCTTTCCAACTTGTCGAACGTTAGCTTGCTGGCCAATGCTTCCATAGGTAGGGAATAGTCGATGATCGACAGGACGTAGTTTGACTAATCTCAGCCGCTTCCGGACCTTTTCAGCCACGGAGCTCGTGTGCTCCTGCATTGTGAGCCTCTGATCGACTTGGACACCCAAGTAGCGGGGTAGTGGATCTCTCTCTAGCCTTACTCCGTCGATTCGAAGGTCAAAGTCCTGTTTGGGGAACAGCCGACCGTTGCTGAAAACTGAGAACACAGTCTTATTATTGTTTATTTTGAGTTTCCAGAATCTGCAGTAGAGTGCAACCCTGTTTAACCTTTTCCGCCACACGTTATTTACCTATTATATCCGCCACTCATGGGTGTACTACACCCAGTGACTCAGAAAGACTGGTTTGAAAGAGAACATCATATCCGCCACTCGTGGGTCTACTACACCCAGTGACTTTTTAAAGAGAGAATTTCTGTGTCTAACCCTATCCACCACTCGTGGGTGTGAAAGACCCGATCGACCTAGGCCTATCAGGAATGCCAGGTTGAGGTTGAACGAAGACAGCTCAGAATGCCAATAATAAATACACGATTTTCAGGCATCCTGTTATAATTTACAGTAAACATGTCGCCGGCTATAAAAAGTGAAATGATACTTAAATTAGAGAATCAGATTTACAACCCGTTTTGCGTTTTATCCTGAGCTCGTTTGGCATCACTTTGAATGGTATGAAACTGGCATCAAGGCAACACCAAGTAACATCGAACCAAGTATTCGAAAAGGAGGCCCTACAAGAAGCATTTGCCATGAGAAAGTGAGTTGATACAATCTACTTTTCTTTGCCAATAATATGAATAGCAATAGCAGAATTGTGNCGACTGTGATCGGGAATCGAACCCACGACCTTTAGATCTTGACTCCAACGTCGTAACCTGTCGGCCACGCTGCTCCACAAATTCATCAAACTGTCAAATTCTCCAGCTTAACATAATAAACAAAATGAATCTGCTGTATTTATATCTCGTAGGTTTCTGCCAGAGAGTTTATTAATATACTTTCTAGTAGTATAGCTATAGTCCAGTTTCTTCTCATGCTGCTTTTCGTTCCTGTGGTTGTTTTTGAATCTCTGTGAAATTTTGATACCACTGTTATATTTTTTTTTTGTTTTTCCCTAACATTGGAGCACATGCCTAGAAGCACCTACAGTACGTAGCTTTTCGCAATTGGAGGAAAAAAACAAAACAAAACCTGTTTATTTGGAGTTCCTTTGGGGCATATGTGTGCCTGAATATCAGGTGAGTGAGGGATTTGTAGCAGCTAATAAACCTCAAAACAGTGAAAGTCCGTATCCCCCTCCACTTCATATTTGTGCTTTCTAACGCGGGAAGATGTCTGTGGGAATATGAAATCATGAATGGCGGGATGCATCTATTTTCTCTCTCGACAGCCACATCTAGGGCCGCCCCTCAGACGCGTATTACCAACGGCCAGGAAGCGGAAGTGGGTATTCACAAGCATGCGGTCTCACTTCAAATCCTTGGAACACACGTCTGTGGAGGTTCTATTATCGGCCCAAACACGGTATGTAAATGTAAGACGTCTCTAATCAGAGGGCAAATGAAAAAAAAATCAACAAATAACAAAATGCAGTGAGCTAAACAGACTCGAATTCTCACTATCTTGAACACCCCGAGAGCTCACCGCAAAATCCCAGTGTTTTTTTTTTTTTTTCTATTTCTCCCTGTGTTCAATCAACCTCACCATTCACGATCTCCAACGTTCCAACCGGTCCCCTGGAATGGACCCTTTACACCATTTCCAGATAGAGCCTGACGTGGTAAATGAAAAAAAATAGAGGATAATGAGTGTTTGTTTAATATCAGAGTTATGAAATGGGTGATACATTTATTGTATTCGCGAGCCTCTGGGGAGCGAATGCGATAAATGTATAACTCATTTCATAAATCTGATATCAAACAAACAGGAGTTTCAGATCCTTTTTATCATATTAACTCTAACTCATTAAAAATAATCCTGAAAAGGACCCCGAAGTGTCCCTCATCCTGTTTGAGACACATTAACCACAACTGAACTGAATGAACCACACAGTTACGAAGTAGATTCAAACAGCTGACAATCATTGATGAAACTTAAGACCACAGAAACACTGTGACAATTCAAATGTTTAATTGAACTGAAACTGAAACGTGAAGAGAACAATGACAAGAGGTAAGAAATATTGACTGAAATATACATATTTTTTAAAAATCTAGACAGAGGGAAACCCGACAGCAGTGAAAACAGTTACAAGAGAAATGATGTCACATATTCATACATTTAGGGGTTTCCAAGGCAGGTCAAAGGTCAAATTTATGTAACGTGTGACATATCAATCGGAAATAGGCCCTGTTTATATGATAGAAGGCGTTATCGACGTTTGTGAAAAATAAAAGAATGGGAGGGGGCAGTATATAGGTAGTGGCAAAGGAAAAAAAATAGAAAAATAGTGATAGTGAACAATACGTTATAGCCAGTTGACTTTACTTATTGCTTGTAGTTGGAATGAACTTGGCGGCAAAAATCAGCAATGAATATTAACGGAAGTTTAGGCCCAATCTATGCTTAGTTCCTAGGAGTTTAGGTTGGCTGTTGTAATTACCCGTTCAGCCCCAAATACCAAGTGAAAGCTAGCTAGGCTTACTTGCTGGTTGTGCATGTAGATAATAATAATAATAATAACAATAATAATAATAATGATAATTGGCATCTTGAAAACTAAGAGATTAGCTAATTAGGTTTGTTTCTCCGAGACATAATATATAGGCAAGGTCATTCTTCAGACCTGTCAACCCTCCCCCGCAAACAATAGTCTAACCCTGCTTCTGATTGTGCGTGTTTATGGGAGGAGGGGGAAGGGATCATGTTAGATTAGGGTGAGGCGTTACCAGATTTTTGTTGTGATGTGAGGTCAAGGTTTTGATTGAGAAACTACCATAACAATTGCCAAAATTACTTATCAATGATTACATCATTGCTTTACACAAAATGAACCTTCAAAATAGGACTAGTCTGGTCATCAAAGAATTTCATGAATGAGCTAACCTGTGACCGAAAAAAGTTTATAATAATATGAATGTGCAGACCGATAGATGAAAAGTTTTAATTCATCGCTGGGATTAACTTTAATTTTTTTTTTTTTTTGTTTACTTTGACATCAACGTCGCCAAACAGGCAATTCTGGTGAAGGGGCCAAGGACAGACAGGATTTACGACATTTCCGTCTCGCAGACTGCGCGTGCAGTGTTGAATTTGATTGGCTATCGGCAGTGGCGAGAAGTTACATACAGTGATTAATTGAATCCTGCCTATCGGGTGAAAGACTCCATTTAATAAAAAAAAGAGTAGTTCGGGAAACTTCCGAACCAAGTGCAGATTACAGTGTATAACAATAGACGGCCTGTAAGCAAAATGACGAAGCGTTTACAACACACAGCGAATGGGAGCGAGCAGTATATAATATAGGCTTACATCGGCGTCTTCTATAGACTCGTAAAACGGGTGATTACGTTTTGTATGGAAATGCAGTATGTCATTTTTTTTATATTTGCTTTTGTGGACAGTTACCAACATTACGCCCCTGAAGTTCATTGATATACATTATGCGTGTATCACCATGACTGAAATCATAAAAATGTATGGCACTGTAAAAAGTATTCCTTCTATGGAAAATAAAAGTATATTTTTTAAAATCTTTATCAGGTCAGTACAGCTGCCCATTGCCTGACACAGCTTCCTCCACTGGTAGTTCCTCTCTTGCGTGTTGTGGCCGGCGTTCACGACCTCACAAATCCAGACCAATGGGCACAGACACGCACAATTCCCTCGTATGTGATCCACCCAGATTTCATCGATATCGCTGTTCTAGGCGAGCCCAACGACATCGCCCTCCTCTTCCTCTCTGCTCCCTTGACTATGAACGAGAGAGTCGGCGTAAGTAAAAAGGAAAAACATGATAGGAGAGATTTAGAAAATATGTACCCACCCATTGCTCATTCATCCGACTCCACATTGCTAGTACGACTATCTATAATACCACTAAAACTCTTTTGCTTCAAACTATATACAGTAAATTGTCTATCATACATCACTACCCACTAGTCTCTTCCTCGAAACTTAGGTATAATGTATGATTTACAAGAACAAACAAAACAGGAGGGAGAAGGAGGAGAGGGAGAGAGAGAAGAGGGGGGATAAGCCCGGTAAGCCATGAGGAAGTTTGTGAATTTTCTTAATGACCGTATAAATTCTATTTTTTTGAAAAATAATCCATGTTAAAATTTCTATAATGTGATAGGAAGTAATTTATTTTTTCGAAATATCTCCGCTATCACTCAATAGAATTGTTTTTAAATTCACACACGGGTTGTTGTTGTTTTTTTTAATCCGTTTGTCCTTCCTCAAACATTTTTTTTTTGAAGAAAATATGCCAGATGGTTTGAGAGATCCTTTAACAATGTTATAGAAAAAAGCGAAAAATGGTTACTTTGAGTAATTTTCTCTGTTTTACAGTAAGGTCATTGAACGTGGTAATGAACGGTACTGAACTTCTTATCTACTCAGAACAAACTTACTTTGTGCGAAAACTCGTTGCTTTCTGAATAAGTATTTCTCGACTATAGAATACACGTACCAGACTGCGCCCAGGCCGGAGCGCTTCCAGTTCGCTTATCGGTCATTTGGACTGTTCTAAACAAACCTAGTATGGCTAGATTCCTACATCTTTTAAATTCAAGTAATGGTAAGGAACTCAAAAAACGTAGCAATGGGATTCTATCACATGTTAAGAGAATACGAACAGTTTAAGCGACACAAGTGTTAGTTCCCTTTCTGGCAGGGAGGTGGGGAGGGTTGTCCGTTTTTTTTGTTACATGGATGTGTCTGATCGAATGGGATGTTGTGGATGTTATGTAACTGTTAAGTTTCAATGAGGAGAGTGAGTAAGAGAGAGAGAGAGAGAGAGAGAGAGAGAGAGAGAGAGAGAGAGAGAGAAAGAGAGACTGAGAGAGACAGACAGACAGAGAGAGAGAAAGAGAGAGTGAGATAGGGGTAGAGAAAGTTAGTGGAAGAGTGAGACAGAGAGAGTGAGATGGAGAGAAAGAGAAAGAGACAGAGATGTCAGACACTAAATGTAAGTAATAGTTATTCACATACAGTACATGTAATATTTTTTTACCCTTTTCATTCAGTTATTTGTATTGACGTGACATTTTATTGTATGTGGTTGGCTTTCGCCTTCATAAATCAACTTCAGACTTGAATCTCTATGCACGTTTTGAATTCACCGAATTCTTGCATTAGGATTACAGTTTATCCATTATATTATATGTCTTACTATGCAAATATATTTGTTTTTAAGCAAAAAAAAAAAATCGTCTACGTATGATTTGCCTAATCACACTATACTATTAATTAGGGAAAGAAATGATACCGGCATCCCGCAAAGATTTAGTTTTCGAGATTAACACTGTAGAGTGCTTTCATTCATTTCCTAACTTTTTTTTCTTTGTACACTTTTCGTATCGAGCAACAATACATAATTTTTTTTAAAACAAGGAGAGGAACTTTATTCTTAAAGCGACGTGCAATTTGCACAATATAACTTTGTTTTGAGTAGAAGTTCATTAGATTTCATTATAAAAATGCATTTCATGAATAAGTAGAAATTTGCCACAAGTGGCCATTTGCGTTTTTTTCTATAACTGTTAAAAAAAAAAAAATCTCAAACTAGTTGGCACATTTTGTTCGAACATTTTTAGGAGGGACAAACGGTTGTGCATAGTTTGAAACAGTTCTGCTGAATCAAAGCGAAGATTTCGAAAAAACGTCATCAATTTATTTCCGATGGCACCATGATCAGTATCCACTTTAGACCTCTAAGTATGAGTTGATATAATTACACGAATATTTTTAATATAATAATATTGATTTGAATATAATTCATCTTACAGTAAATAGTATAAGACATTTTAGCATTTTCGATTATTATATTCGAATATTATATTCGATCTTTAGCGTCTTAAGGTTACAGGCCTGAAATGCAGTTGGGACCTTTTCTCCTCGAGGGCCATATTCGCCTTTGGAGCTGCCCTCTGAACCCAAAGGTTTAACTTTCACTCAGACCCATATCAGATTTAAGCTCACTGCATGGCCCAAATTTTAAGAATGACCCAATCCCAGCAAGCCCACTGAAGTTTTGAACTTGGTTGTTGTTTGTAAACACACCCTATCTTTTTCACTGGTCAAAGCCGAATCCCTCCTCTTCCGCCTGAGCACACCCTTGACCTGACAGTTCCAGCCAAGGGCTAAATAGTGCCTGGCAAAATAAAATGAACACAGTTTCCCATTAAATCAAAATTTTCCCCATGGAGCCTTTAGCACTGGAAACCGGGCACGCCGAAAGAGGGAAAGGGGAGGTCCATGGAGGAGCGCAGATGAGCTCTAATGAACACGGGAGGAGCGCTGATATCTTTGTCCATGGAGGAACGCTGAAATTTCTTTGAAGTTATTACGAGTCATACTCGAAGTAAAATCAAGCTGCTATCGATACCGAAAAATTACTTTAGATATCAATCTGTACATTAAATATCACCTTTATTTTCGTTACACTTGTTTGCAGTAACGATGCAAACATGAGCTGATATGAGTTACTACTCAGCTTACTACTCAAAACACATCTGATATGAGTTGCTACTCAAAACACATCTGATATGAGTTACTACTCAAAACACATCTGATATGAGTTACTACTCAAAACACATCTGATATGAGTTACTATTCAAAACACATGTGATATGAGTTACTATTCAAAACACATCTGATATGAGTTACTACTCAAAACACATCTGATATGAGTTGCTACTCAAAACACATCTGATATAAGTTGCTACTCAAAACACATCTGATATGAGTTGCTACTCAAAACACATCTGATATGAGTTACTACTCAAACACATCTGCTATGAGTTACTACTCAGCTTACATCTGATATATAAAGTAGCTTGTTAAGTCAAAAATCACAGTCGCAACATCCACAGCCATCATGGAGACCTACATGACTCGCTTGGAGAAGACCGGTAATATCGTGGATGATTACAGATTTAGGAAGAACAAGAACCTAAACTCAACAATGACGTGACGGTGCACGAACAAGCAATGCAGTTCCAGATGCACGGCTGATTTGAATTTGACCACAATTGAAAGGCAGCCGTCATCTCACAACAAAGACAGAGAAGATGATAATTACCTCCAACGATATGTGGCCCGTGAAGCTTTGATGTGGAAAGCAATAAATTATCTCAACGAGAGGCCTATCAAATTAATATGTCAAGAAACTCCAAGTCACGATGCCCTTACGATCAAGGATGTCCGGCCTCTGCTGGAATCAATGTACAGGGCCAGAATGAAGGTTCGACCTAAGCTTCCTTGTGACAGATCAGACATGTTTGCGGTCATTGAAGAATACAAATTCTCAAATCAACTTGGCTCTGAACTCATACTTGTAAATGACCCCGATGCACAGATGATAATGCTTTCAACGGTGGAAAATCTCTAGATAAAAAAATAAAGTGTATAGGTCTATGTATTCGCACACGGTCAAAACCAGCAAAATGAAAAATTGGGGACCAAATCAGAATTCGAGGTGACCTTTCTCGAAAGATATTTGTGAAAAATTTTGGGCGTTGACCCCCCTTTACCTTCCTGTTAAAAGATCGGGCAAAAGAAGTACTTTAATCTCCAGGGAAGAAATTCCCCCCAAATCCCGGTGGTATATTGTACTTGTAGAATAACACAAAATGTTAATAGGGCCAAAACTAGAAAAAACAATAGGTGTCAAAGGCCTTAACCAGCAGCTAGTACCTAACATGTTTCCACTTAGAAACACAGTATTTACATCATGGCGGCGGAGGGGCGTCATCTAGACTATCTGGACAGTCTTTTAAACTTCCTGTGCCCCTGAGGCCCTCCCCAGCCCC
>JAWQUT010000015.1:1568556-1599225 GCA_033807755.1 Ellobium chinense | reverse complement strand
TCGTTCTTTCTTTTCTTTGTCTCTCTTGTTTCCCTCCCACCCGCCACCGCCTCCCCCCACCTTTGACACACACACCCAAAGTTGGCAAAAAATGCACCAAATTTGGCCATTTTTTAAATTTAAGATTTTTCCGTCCCTATTTCCACCCCCAACCCCATTTTATCATTAAGGGTTGCAGATATGATCAACTAAAAACTACCTGCTCATGCCAAGGTGTTTACATGGAAACAATGACCAGCCAAGAGGGCTCACTTTTCCCCTTCCCTCCCAGTAACCCCCAGGTCACTCCCCTCTGACCATTCCCTATTATTTCCCTTCCAAACAGGCTACCATGGCAAAATTTTAGGGTTTAACTGTAGGTTAATGGGAGCTTTCAAAGTAGCATAGGGTATGTCATCAAGAGAATTGGCTATTTTGAGAGGTATCAAACTCTTAACTGGGCCATAAGAATGATCTAAGACAGATATTGCAGCAACATTGGTACCGTTTTGTAGGGAAATGAATGTGCTGACAGCTGACAGTTGCATATTTCTCCAGGGAACTTACAAAGGCTATCAACACCTCATCCAATTCATCTCAGTGAGTGAGACTATTGAAAATTTTCTGTGTCCCTCTGCAAATATACCTCACCACAGAAAGATCAACCTCTGACATTAAAGAAGCAAGATAGAGACACTTTAACAGTAGAGAATGCATTACTACTGATTACTCAAAACATATGTAGGAAATAATTAAATGTGGGGAGGGGATAAGGTTTGTGACACCTATTAGACTTACAGAGGCAAATCACTCATTGTGTACAAGCCAATTAAAATATATAAAATACCCCTTTTGGGGGGCCCTGTCAGCCAGTGTTAGAGTATAGAAATGTGTAAAATGACCTGTGATCTAAATAAAGCATCCAATTTTAAAGTTTCAGGTACAATTTGAGCCTTCTAGATAAAAAAAAATATGTAAAATGTATAGGCCTATGTATTCGCTCGCGGTCAAAACCAGCCAAATAAAAAATTGGGGACCAAATCAGAATTTGAGATGATCTTTTTCAAAAGACATTTGTGAAAAAATTTGGGCGTTGATCCCCCTTTTTCTTCCCGTTAAAAGATCGGGCAAAAGAAGTACGGCTGTACTTTAACCTCCATGGACGAACTTTCCTGAAATCACAATGGTATATTTAGAATAACACAAAATGTTAATAGGGCCAAAAGAGAAAAAAAAAAAACAATAGGTGTCAAAGACGTCAAAGACCTGCTGTAGTAAGGGGAGATAATATCGTTAAAATCTCTCATTCTCGCTTTCAGATCGTACAGCTGGCGGAACCTACCGACAATTTCCAAAACACTACATGTCGCATCATTGGCTGGGGAAAGACAGAATACACCAACCTCCTGCCTTCACGTAAGAAGATGCCAATGTATTCTGCATGTTGGCTATATATATAGAGAGAGAGAGGATCTGTAATGAGTGCTTAGTTTGATATCAGATTAATGAAATTCGTTATACATTTATCGCACTGTATTCGCTCGTCCGGGTCTCGCGAATACGATAAATGTATAACAAATTTCATTAATCTGATACCACACAAACACGAGTCGAAATCTTTTTTATCATATATAGATTCTAACTAATAAGAACTTTTAATCGTGAAAAGGACTCTGAAGTGGCCCTCACCCTGTTTGAGATACATCAATCACAACTGAACTGAATGAATCACACAGTTACGCAACACTAAGTAGATCCAAACATCTGACAATCATCAATGAAACTTTAGACCACAGAGACACTGTGACATTTCAAGTACTTTAATTCAAATGTTTAACTGAACTGAAACTGAAATGTGAGGAGAACGAGAACAAGCGGTAAGAAAGACAGACTGAAAGATGTTTTTTCAATCTAGACAGCAGTGAAAATAGTTACAAAAGAAATGATGTCACGTATTCATGAAGCTACAAAAGAAATGACGTCACATATTTATACACCTGAGGGTTTTCAAACAAAGTATTCGTAAGCAGGATAAAGGTCAAATTTATGTAACAATGGACATACCAAAAAATTATTACTCACGTTTATATCACCGGAAATAGGCCATGATTATATGATATAAGCATTTACGCTCGTCATTGACTTCCCGTGTCTAAATATTTTATATACGCATATTCTTTAATTCCAGACGTTGTCACATTGATATGTGTCCCAAGACCAGTTGGATTTTAGAACGTTGGTAGCGAAGCAGGCTACCAAAGGCCGTTTCAGTTTTACAGATCAACTAGGCCTTTTCACACATCAAACAGGATAACATTACCCATGATCTATCAACATCTTATTTTACACTTGAGTGGCTAAACCCCTTATTGTGAGTCTACAAAAATTGTGTTTCTAATTAAGCCTTTGCAATTCAAATCCAATTCCTTCACTCACCCCCCTCCACAGCCAATTTTCTGTGTTTGTATGCATTAAAGATAACTTCTTATCTTTGTGTCAGCTGTGCTGAGGGAGGCAAACATCACTCACATTACCACAGAAGAGTGCATAGAAAGATTTGAGAGTACTGTTATTACAGACAAACACAGCTGTGTTTTTGATGAAGGTAAGATAAAAAAGGTGAGAATATCTCGCTCTTTGACGAGACGCAGCGCGAGTAATGACGGAGCGCGTTGGGGAAAACAGTGATATTCCTGTGGTGTTTTCTCAAAAACTGTTGTGCGTAAGAAAATATACATACGCGGTTTCAATTTCATGAAAATTTGGGTGTGGATTTATCAGACTGTCCCTTTAATGTCCCTGTGTCTCTGCCAGTAATTTTAATATTCCTATAGTTTTATTGTTTCCATAGTTCTACAAAGATCTGAGAGTTTTCTTAATGTGCTGGTAATTTCTTGTCTTAACACACCCATGGCTCTAAGGACAATCTAAGCGTAGACTGATACTATGAAGACCTTAGCGTGAGTAATTTACCAAGGTATCCAGGGTTAATAGAGTCACGTGTCATTTGTAACATTGCAATATAAATACACTGCATTTAAAGAAAAAACAGAAAAAAAAATATACAGCATATTAAAATTTGTTGAACCAATTTAAAAAAAAAGAAGAAGAATATTTAATGCTGGCAGAGTAAGGAGAAAATTTTAGAAAAAACAAAAAACTATAAGTCTAAAGAGAATAGAACCCGCGAGTGATGTTCAACTTGTGTTTATAGCCAACACGCTCAGCCATTCGGCCACCGAGGCACTGTGATTAACCCGTGCGGCGATGATCAGTTTTAGTTAAATGCTCTGATCACCCGCTTAGAGCCAGTGATGATCGGGTCTTATATGACCCGATGACTCTTTTGAGGAGACCCGAGTATGTTGTCTACATAACTTTAAGCTGAGCACCCATAGTAGTTATTGTGCGCCTTTTAGATGACTGTGTAGAAAGATGGCTGCATCAAGGCTAATGAAGTTTGATGCCATTTTGCCCTTTTTTGAGGAAGAGGGGTGAGTACTCTTTAGATTACTTTTCATTTATCACATTGTAGGCCTACATTAAAATGGCTAGGTCCATGGTTTGTTTCTTCGTTCAAGTTTACGCATTCTATCAACACAGTGACAGCATGTAGCCTAGGTGAGCTTATGACTTATTAATACTATAGCTGACTAAAGAATGCCATTCCTCAAACATACTGGCCTCTGTTTGTGGCAGGAGAGTATGGTAGCAACTGTCAAGCTGGCGCTGTCATGAAGGGGTATCAGCCTATGAAACTCAAACATTACATAAAATACTATCCCAGCTTGCAGTGGAGCGCGTGCCACGTAAACGATCAACGAATGCTGTGCATATGTGTATGGCTCAAGCAGGGGTGCAGCAAGGGTGAAGTTTTTGATAATCTAGCACTGACAGCCAACCAGCTGTCCGAAACAGTCAATGGCCCACTGGGGTTAAGATTTCGCATAAGGGTGACCTAATTCCAGAGTGCAATCTGTGGCACTAGATGATTCTTCATTCTATAGATTGCTGGCTGTAAATTCAGTCCAGCTGACGTTGTTTATACTGTCTGTTTAGTGTCCTTTGACAGTCTACAGTATATTTTTTTTTACTCCTGGGGCATAATTTGGAAAATAATGGAGACCTGAAAATAAGCTATATTGCCAGTGTCCACCCTTTGAGAATGACTCTTATTTACCACGAACTGTCTAGGTACTGGATATACAAAGGTATAGGTATTATAATAGTCATCAACTTTTCTGCATATATTAGAGACAGAGGAACAACTGTTGGATGGCTGCAGTTTTGGGATCGTTCTTCAATAGGTGTTCATTGGTCCACTTACGACAGAAGCCCATACAGTTTAAGAGAAGTATAAATAATTTTTGCTTAGAAAATCAGTTAATTTTGAGCTATAGGCCGTTAGAGCAAAAAAAACCCAAAAAACCCAAAGAGCCAGTCAGGCTTTTAAAAAATATCCAAAACCCTGATATTTGGTTCGGAAGAGTCCAGTTTGGCAACCCTTAGAAAAACCTGGGAAGCCATTCCCGATAAGGATCTTGCAGCTCTTGCGCGAGAAGAAACCAGTAACAGTCAGCGCAGCGTGTAATCTACTTCTCCCTCAGATTAGTTGGCATCTTTTCTTCAATAGTTTTTCCCAGCTGAATTGTATGGGTTTTCAGATTATCGGCGAGTAAAACTAGCTTACCGTGACAGTCGTATTGTCAATGCTTGGTAATGGCTTGTAGTTGAAATCGTGATTTTTGCAAATTATACAAAACAATTCGGATTAGTTAAATTTTATTGGATAAATACGAAAATGTATTGGTAATCTCAGAGTCATAGATTACAAGGACGCTATGCCCCTGGGCTCAAGATATGAAATTTGTAATGTTACTGAGCATACATGGTCATTGTAAAGTCACTCCTCACTTTACTTGATACCGATACTGGTCTTGACTCTTCTGCGCCTGAGATACGCATGTACACTCTTGACTCCTAGAAGTTGAATTCGTGAGTAGCAACATATGCTCTTTGCTCTGCCAGCATTTAATGCTGTTACTCTTCTTTTTTTTTTTTTTTAATTGGTACAACAAAATCTAATGTACCATATTATGTTTCTTTACTGCAGTGTAGATACACTGTATATTGTGACTAGCTGAGGTCCTGACCCTGCCGGGGAATGGGGGAAGAGAGAGGGAGGGAGGGAGGGAGGGGATTATCAAACTTACACTGAACAGTTTTCTTATTGTCTGTATTCGTACCTCTTCATTTTCCTCTTCTCGCCGCCAGCATAATATGCATAACACAACTTCCTTACACGCTGATGAAGTCTTCCTCGTAGGCAAAGTTTGATGACGTCATTTGTTAACAACATTTTGTTTCTTTTCTGGACCGGGATTGCCAATAGCCGTAAAAGCACCGGAACTTTTTGCACAAAAAAAAAATGTTTTTTTCTTAATTCGGCGATTTCAGATGACAAAAATCGAAGGCCATCCTGATGATCGATGTATCTTTTTGTACCCTCACGCCAAATTTGAAGTCTGTAGCCGTGGTGGTTTGTATAGGAGAGCGACCCAAGTGTTTCCAAGTTGCCAAATTAATATATACCGATATGTTACGAATTACGAATGACACCTGCTCTTTTAATCCGGAATGTCATGGTAAATTAATCGCATCAAGGTCCCTCTAACATCAAAGCTATTATTTCGATTGTCCTCAAAGTTGCCAAATTAATACTTCCCGGTATGTTACGAATGATACATGCTCTATTAATCCTGAATGTCTTGGTAAATTAATCACATCAAGGTCCTTGTAACATCAACTCTACATTTCGATTGTCCTCAAAGCCATAAGTGCATTAAGACGATCTACTATGTACTATTCTTCCCTTGCAAAGTATAGTGCATTACTGTGGTGCGCACTGCCCTATTTTACATGCAAAACTGCGCAACAAAATGCTGAACAGTGCGCTTTTCATCGTTGTGGGTTGTGATCTTAGGAAAAGGTATCTCAAACTGCAGTAATTGTTCCTTGGCCAGCAGATTGCATACATGTGTATTATCTGAAACACACTAATGCGCATACTTACAGAGGCATTTTATATTCCTGAGGTTGATTCTCGTTATATCACTTTGAGAGACATTTAGTTCCATCTAACTTTTTCTTGAGACACACGTATTAACAACCTCTTTGTAAGTATGTGCCTAAATGTGTCTTTGATACATGTGTGAAATCTGATTGTGAAGTAACATCTATATTTTGAGATAACATTTTCCTAAGATCACCATCCACAACAGAAAAAATATGCACTATTCGGCACTCTGATGCGCAATTTTGCATGTAAAATGTACTGAATTGGAAAAGGGAAGTGTGCACCATAGAAGGGCTCTATACTTTTCAAGGGGAGAGCACTGGATTGCCTTAAGACTACCCAGAAATACTGATTAGAGTTCCCTATCTCAAGAGGTTTGATAATTACAGTATAAAGAAATCACAAATTGAATATTATAGATTTTACTGACTGACAACTTAGTTGTATGCAATTACTGGTGAGTTTGTCACTCCAGTTCTGAAATCCAGAAGTGAGCGGGATTTTATTCTCTGCTGTTGGCGAGCATGTGTTGCTACTCATGACTTCAACTTCTTGGAGTGGAGAGTGTACTTTGATGCCGTTGTTATGAATCTTACTGTAAAACAATAACTTAACATCTTGACTGACCATTTCTCATTTTCTACATACCTATAACTGTTTTAAAATAATTATAGCAATAATAGTAATAATAATGATAAAAATGCGGTTTATAAGTCTCGTCTCCAGGCTAATACTCGATCACGTGACTTTACACTATTATTACCCCAGCAGGCGAGATTACTCTAGGACTTTCTCAACTCCTTAGGGAGTGTACAGTGCTGCTGTCATGTACAGGCGCTGATTACTAGCATTCTGACAATATCTTTCACTGCCTATGGTGGACTGAGGAAAATGTGAATGAAATGCTTTGCCATGGCACTTACTACACGACCGTGGTAGGAGATCGAACCCACGACCTTTAGCTCTTGAGTCCAATGCTGTAACTACTGGGCCACGCTGCTCCACATTCTTAAATTATTGGATATACTCGTATGTTATTGATAAAATGTGCACCAGAAACGAAAAGGACTCTTAATTGGTACAAGACTCTGTGGACCTTTCTGCTCAGTCATAAGGGAGATATTTTGGAAGAGAGGTAGACACACAAAAAAAAACAACAACGTCAATTATTTATTTCCTGTCGCACTACAGCATTAAACTAACACATATTTAAAAATGGGATTTGGGGGAACGTTATTTGTTGGTGGACACTGGCTGCACGCGGAGGTGGTCCGGCTTCTAGGTAAAAACTTTGGATTTTTAGCGATTCGCCGGAAGCGAGATCTACGGTTCAAATTTGTGAGTGGAATTTTCTATCATCTTTTGTCAGAAGAGGATATGCAAGAGATAATGGTAGTATATATGTATGCTAATAAATGAGGCAAAACAACAAAAAAAAAAACAAAATTAAATTTAGCAAACACTACTTGCGAGTCAAGGCAATCTTGTCTAGCTCTTCCGCATCAATCGCACCCGTCTGGATACTTCCGTTGTTTGGAATCTCCGAGGGATCACCCACGGAATAGATGGACCGCCTCTGTCGTTCACCCACAAAGATCAAACAAACGTCGTCCAGTCGTTACCTTTTGTGGTCTTTTGAAGAACAAAATTCCCAAAATGAATGGATGAACAAATGTTTAAAAATGCATGAACGAACAAATCTAAAAGATTTCAAGAAAATTTCCTTGTCTATGACCTTTGTAGAGTGGAAGCCTTTACAATGTACTGTAAGTGGATTTTTTGTAAAAATCAGGTTCTGGGATTGCTGCCTGCAATGCCGACAGTGGCAGCGCCCTGATGTGTGGTAGCAATCTGGACGTTTATACCGGCATTACCTCCTTTGGCGAGGCCAGTTGTTCTGGTAAGTCTGAAGTGATCACAAATGAATGATAGTGTGTAACTGATGACTTTGAAATCCATCACCGCCAATATTTAGTTGCGGCCCCTTTCTCTCTTTCTCCTTCTATTATAATATATAATCGGAATTTCATGAAACAGGATGCTATACTCAGAAATGCGATCTTCCTTAGACAAATGCGGTCCTTTTGTGACGTCGTTTGGCGATCCGAAAAGGTGCGTGGAAAAAAAAAATAACCCTATAGGGAACTGTTTGCCAAGATAAAAAGTAACCTCATAGATAAAATAATGCGTTTGTGATTTCCAACATCTAAAAGCAAAGTTAAGAATTTCATTTCTTTTTGATTATCGGAAAAGGTGAGGATGGAAGGAAGGAAGAGGGAGGGAGCAAAGAACGTGTACCCTCTCTCAAATCATTTGTTTCGTCTATTTCTTGCACTATATCTTTTAACTGCTACTTGCATAAAGAGATGATTGTTTGCAAGAAAGCCATCACTCCTCGCTTCTATCCCCCTCTCCCACCAAAATAAAATAAAAAAAAAAACCACCAACAAATAAAGATAAAACATGTAGAGTGCCTGAAGACTAAATTCAGACAATCGTCAAGCTGATTTCCCATTTGCCTATTGTTTTACTGCTTTGAATTGTTTCTACTACTTTGATCATTTGTTCATCTTTTTAACCTTTAAAAAAAAAAAGTAAACTTTTGTTATGAAGTTGTATTCTCAATTTCAAAGCTATTCCACATCTATCTCATTATTTTGCCTTGGCCAACGAGTTCAGTGTGCTAGATTTCTCAAAATCTCAAAAAAAACAACTTATGACTTAAGCCAGTGTGGAGTGGGCATGACAAAATGTAATGTTCTCATATGCGGATACATTTATTTCTCCGTCCTTTTTCCTAACACTCCATGAGAAATGAAATTCGTGACTGTGTCTGTAGCTGTTGGGGAAGGTTCGGGGAAAGGTCCCAAACGAACTGTATGGAGATCAGGTTACTTTTCCCCCTAGCAAACAGTTCCTCTTAGGATAGGAAAAAAGTAGCGTTACATTTTTCCCAGGTTACTGTTCTTTCCTAGGAAGAAAAACAACGCTACCTTTTTTTCCCTGTCACTTTTCTTTTCATAGGTTAATTTGAAACAACCCGAAACAGAAAATGTTCAATCTACAGCCAGACAGACAGACATACGGGCAGACAGACAGGCAGGCTGGCAGATGGATGGATGCATGGATAGATAGATAGATAGATAGATAGATAGATAGATAGATAGTAGATAGATAGATAGATAGATAGATAGATAGATAGATAGATAGATATATAGATAGATAGATACATGGATGGATGGATGGATGAATGGATGGATGGATGGATGGATGGACGGACGGACGGACGGANTAGATAGATAGATAGATAGATAGATAGATAGATAGATAGATAGATAGATAGATAGACAGACAGATAGATAGATGATTTTGCCTGTCTGCGCTGTCATAAATCATCTTTTTCCACAGGAGATAGCCCCAGTGTGTATACAAAGGTCTCAAAGTACCGCGACTGGATAGATCTTTATCAGCCATTTTAATATCACTTTCATAGTCAAAAGTGATATTTCTTAGAATGCTGGTTGTCGAAAGCTTCCATGGTGAAATCAGAAAAGCAAAATGTTCCATGTTGAACTCAAAATAATTAAACCATTATTCAAACCTTGCAGAATCAACTTACTCAGTTTTTTATATTATCTTAATGATTTGTTCTTATTTTGCAAGGAGGTATGTTCACGGACTTCACTAGATTACCTCCCTGCCTTTGACGGTTGTGTGCGGGTCTGGATTACTCTGGCTCCACTTAAAGAGTTTTGGAAAAAAAAAAACTCTTCAAATCTTAAAGGGACATCGGTAGTTATTTGCTCCACAGTCCACATTATCTAGGGTAACATTTAAACAGCATATATTTTTCCTGTTGCCAGACAATTTCTGAGAAAATGCAGCTGGAATGTCGAGATTTTCATCCCGTGTGCACCACCATTACTTATGCTGCAGGATGTAAAAAAGCAAGAGAAGTTAGAAAATGTTTATCCAGACAGTTTGCGCATGCGTCTGCACCAATCGTCGGCTAGCAATTTTCACCTTTTGACGTCACACAGCATAAGTAATGGTGATGTATGCCAGATGAAAATCCAGACATTCAAGCAACATTTTTCAGAAATAATTAGACGGAAAGAAAATGTACCCTTTTTCAAGTTTATGACACAATGTGTGGCTCTTCTAGATTGTGAGGCAATTATCTACCCCTGTCTCTTTAATGATTAAGTTTAAGCAACCACAACAATCACGTACTTACACAACACAAAGCTATTTTGTTCACCTTTAATAATACTGTTACAAACAATGTAACATTTATCTCATAGTCACAGTAAATTTAACTTCTTATAGAAAAGATTGGCGTTTAACTTTGCATTTCAGTGGAAATATGCAAAATATAGCGCACTCAAACACATTAATTTAAAAGATCACTGCATGACAAAACATTTTGTTACTTCCCACAATTTTATTTCATATACACTGAAACATGTTTATTACGAAAGTGTTTAACATAAAACTAGCAATATTACGAAAAATTTTGTGAATTCCAACAATTGTTACATTATCCCTTTGATGAAAAACACATCCCTTTGTGATGCAAAAAATCTGCCCATTACAAAGTCCCATACTACCATGTTTTATCGATGATACTATAGTTTCTCTCTCACTTACTAAAAATCAGCTCAAACGCAAGTGAACACCATATCTTACTTATTTCAAGGCCAGGCAAAAGGTTATCTTTCATTATTAACTAACCACTGTGTGAGCCTTTGTCAGCAATTTTTGCTGCCATACTTTGAACATGCAGAGGTGGAAAAACCCTTTTCTTTGTCACTTTGCCTTCACCACGGCTGTTCCAAAATATGCATGATATGAAATGATTCGGCAGGTCCTATGAATTTTGCATTAAGCATATTGAGGTGTATATTTATTATGCCCATTTTGAAATTTGTCGAAAAACACCCCCATTGCAAAGCACTGCTGATTGCCGTGCAAACCCATTTCTCATATTAAACCATGATCTCTCTTCTCTCAACTGTAATGAATCAACCTCTGGTGATGTTAGACTTTGCCAGCTGCAAAATGAAATGAGCAAACTGCATTTCCTTTCAGGCTTTTCTCATCATGGATAATGCTAAAAATGTTTCTAGTGGTGTGGGGCAGCCTGGGTCCTGCCACCTGTGTGATCATTGTTTCAGATACTGACCCCTGCACGGATTGTCTGCCAGCCCATCAACTGACACCAGGCAGCAAAATTCTACTTCCGCATTACATGGATAGTGCTGGCATGCAAATTTATTCTACTGTCACACCCCGTGTTGTGGAGTGAAGATCAGAACTGATTCTACCTTACCATCATAAAGGTTAATATGAAACAATTTAGGAGATTCCGTTAATTCTCGATAAGCGTGTTCAAGTGCAAAATGTTACTTTTAGCTATCACAGCAAAATATCAACTTTTATGAAACATATACATCTACACATCTGGTGTTGAAAATGTGCAAGCCAGGAGAGGATACAACTAATCAGTATATCCCACCACCTGGAAAAGTCTATTGTGCCCACTTACACAGTGCCAACAAATCAATATCAAGTGGGCCTAAAGCATAACGAACCCATGTACATCCATCCATCCACCCACCAATCCATCCAGCCATCCATCCATCCATCCATTCACCCACCCATCGTTTCAGCTAAACCTTCAACTATCCATCTGGTACAGGCAACTTATCTATTATACAGAATCTGTTAAAGTCATCCATCTCATTACAACCTCTTGTGCTGTTTCTTTACATAGTCCAGGACAGCTTTGTGGGGCACAGCAGTTCTATAGTTCTTGTACCACAGATAAAATGTTAAAACTGTCAAGGCATACCTGCAAGACAAATGGAGGAATAGAAAAAAAAATCATTATACAGTAACAATATTATGACTGAGTCAAAAAAATATTACTCCACGATGGGCACTCACACAAATGATGTCTGACTGTTTCATATGCGTGGGTACACATCTGATGTATTGAGACAGGGTTGTTGACGATATATGAAATTCACAGATAATACTTATGCCTCAAAAATTACTAAACTCCCTCAATGTTCATTTTCTTAATCAAGTTTTCAATCACTCAGAGTGATGAAGCCTTGCTCTGACATATGTAATCAGGCTCATAAACTTGGCAAATAAGACTTGTATGAGTGAGTACTGCCTGGAGGCAAGACTCTATTTCTTGTTTACCATGATGGAAATATAAAATGTATCTGTTGCAATGGCGTTGTGTCAATCGACCCTATGGAGCCAAAGCACTACCTGTCTCTCCCTACCCTCCCTCTTCCAACTGTAATAAATTGATAATGAAGCAACAAAATAAAAACCATGCTTGTTCCAACCTTATAAACAAATGTAACAAATTAAGATATTTCTGTGAAATGCTAGTATTTCTTAGCCCTAGTAGTCTTGCATGCATCTCACCAGTAGCATTAGGTAAAAGCTAAAAAGTGAAGCCAAACGACAGAGCATGGAGTGGCATTTTAAGATTTCTACCCAGCATGTAATGGCATAACTCATCATGTAATGACATAACTCAACACATGGTGATATAAGTCACCACATGAATGTAACTCAACACGTAATAATGTAACTCAGCATACAGTGATATAATTCACCATGAAATGATTCGATGTAACTCACAACATGTTAATGTAACTCGCCATGATATGATTCAAAGTAACTTTCCACATAATAGTGTATTTCACCATGAAATAATTCAATTAACTCACCATATAATGACATAACTCAACAACATAAAGTAACTCACCATGTGATGATGTAGCTCATGTGCTCATTACGCAAAGCAACTCTAGTCTGGCCACCCTGAGGTCCACCTGGTACAGTAGAATCTGTGGGCAAAAACAATGAATGCCAGGGATATGAATATGGAAACAATAAAATACAACCCATGAACAGCTTGCTTGTTTTTGAAATTGCATAACCCACAAAATTTGCAGCCTTCACATTTTTTTCATAGAGTAGTCTAGACTTCTTAATTTTCCGCATATCATATCTTCTGGGGATTAGTTTCTGAATAACACTAGTCTCTGAACAGTCAGTTTGAAATCCAAGGCCCTATCTCCTGGTGCCTTTATATGACACTAGACTACATTTTCAAAACAAATTGAATGTTTATCTGTGTTTGACTTGTGCTTTTTTCAGAGATTTGTTCAAGACTGGGAAAGAAAAAAATATATATGCCATGATATGTAGATTTAGTCTAATTAGAACAACCTTTTCACGATTACTTTTTTGGCAATTTTACTTTGAATTAATGTGTATGTAACATGTTTCAAAATTTTGTTGACGAAAAAATGGTGGAGCGGTTTTTCAAATCTGCCACTGAAAAAAAATGTCATTACTAAAGGCAGCTTGGAATATTTTAAACTGCTGTTTGGAATCCAGTCTTCCACCTATAGAGGTGATGGGCTCCACATCTTGGAGTTAAATGATATCATGTCGCTAAAATGGCCATCCTCTTTGAAACCTAAACACACAGAAACCCAGCATCTCACTGCTCTGTGGGGATGAACATCTTGTATTGTAGATAATAATCTTAGCACAAATTTCTATAGCTTTCACACCAGCTTTATTCTGGTTTCATTTGTAACGAAAAAGATGATAATCTCATGAGATTTGTTCAAATGGTATTTGGGGCAGGCAGTAATTACAGCTTTTTCGAGTACTGTTTCAGGAACTTCTTCAATCAACCACCCCTGAGAAAAAGCAGATGGTCTAAATTTCTATATTTCTGACAGCAAAGATTTAAAATGATTGAAAATCAGTGCTGGAACAGGACACTGATGATTCTTAGAAAATTTGAGGGTCTGACCATCCAAACTTTCAGCTTCAAGGATTTATCAATGCATTAAAATTTGTGTTTACTCACCAAAGTATTTCTAAAGACACCCCAGGACGAATATAAACCCTGCAATAAGACAAGCCTAAACACAGCTTACTGATATCAGCATCAATGAAAACTTTTTCTGTGCCTACGATGTCAGCCATTTCATCAATATCTCGTGTCAGCCAATAACCATCCTTAAGGGGGTCACCACCAAATGCAGATTTCTGAAAAGAAAAAAGAAAACCACAATGTTTAAACTTAACAATTTTTTGGGCTCAATTTCTTTGCACTTTTTACCCATGACTTGTTGGTAGTTTTGATGTTAGTGATGATGATACTGGTGGTGATGACAGAAGTGGTTGTTGTGGCAATGGTGTTGGTGGTGGTAGTGATGGTAATGATGGTGATGGTGCCGATGGTGCTGGTAAAAACAGCAGTATTGGTGGTAGTGGTGACAATGGTGCTGATTCAAAGATTTTGTTTCCTCCATTCACTCTGATGCCACTGCATGTTACTTGGAGCCAATTTAAGACTCCAGATTCTCAAAGTCAAGATGGAGAAGAAAGATGTGACAGGTCTGAAGATTCTATCAGATTTTACCGGATTCTATCTGATTCTGTCAGATTCTATCTGATTCTATCAGATTCTATCCTTTTCTATGTGGTGGTATATGATTCCATGGTGATGATCTCACAGTGAGCATGCCCACCGATTGCAATAAATGACCCTGAACAAAATTACACAGCAGACCTTAAATGCAACCAAACTGCAAAAATGTGCTCATTACTAGCTGTAAACAAGATATCAATGTGACGTATAGATATGTTCCATAGCCAGAATACACAATGTCTTATTTTTTACTCTGATTTGGAAAGCTCCTTAATTTATTACAGACTAGCTGAGGTCCTGGCCTTGCTAGGGAAAGGGAGGGTTATGGAGACACCGAGGGATGACCGAATTTACACAATGAACATTTTTCTTATTGTGATTATGTGTGTCTCTCCATCATCGCCTCTCGCTCCGACTGCCATTCCCACCAAGAACACTTCTGCGCACACAAAGTTTGATGATGTCATCTGATAACAAGATTCTGTTTCATTTCCGGGCTATGATTACCAATAGTTGTAGAAGGACTGGAATATTTTGTAAAATATATTTTTCTTAATTCAGGGGTTCCAAGCTGCAAAAATTGAAGATCGTCATGATGACCGATGTATCTTTTTGTACCCTCACACTACATTTGAAGTAGACAGCCATGGTAGTTTGTCCGCAAAAGTGACACGTGTAGCCAAGTTCCTGTATATATTAGATATGAGGAAAATCTGAAACATGCTTTTCAAACTGCTCCAAATCAAACTACCAATGATTCATTTTTCCAACATTAAAAAAAAAGATGTCATTCTCCGAGCCTTCAAATTCCCTTTAGCTGAGAGTACTGTCCACCCAGTAGAAAATTCTACTATGAACCCATATGAAGATCTCATTTCCTAAGTGCTAAATTAATGATACTTGCCTTTTCATTTAGGCGAATGACTCCAGTGATTTCAACTTCACCTTCAACCTGCAGAACAAAATCACATTTTTAAAAACTTTTTTGTAAAAATTCTAAATTCTGTTGAGTATTTAACAAGAAAATTAACAGTGACTATTGGTGATTAATCTTTTTGCATTACACCTCACCATTATTAAGTTGCCCAGTTCCCAATTGATCAAGATGATATTATCTGTAAGCCTTGTGTGGCAAGCAATTTTAATCTTGCAATAGCATGCCATCTGCTTTGAGTTTGGGTTATACAGTTGACTCTGCTCAATCGCCCTCCGCTAAATCGTCTTTTCCGCTTAATCGCCTCGTTTCCCAGGGAACCGATTTTTTTCTACATACAAAACTCACTGAATAACTCACTGGATAATCGCCTCTCACTCCGGATAATTGACCACTCTGCAGCGCCCATGAATTCAAAGATCAGCAGTTAAAGGATTACAGTTGACAAACAAATATGTACAAACAAATATGTACACAGATGATTTAACTGCGCGACAGATGGCAGACCGGTTCACTGAGTGACAGCTGCCACACCAAAATAGGCGTGATAAGCCTTTCCTCCCCACCTCCCTCTCCCCTTGTCTCCCCTTTGTCCCAAGCTATGCATCACCGCCGTTGACCGTCCGATAATGCTAAAGTGCCGAAAGCCATATAGTCTCCTCCCCCTACATATTCCGTCTCAGCGAGGCGGAGAATGTAAACATTGTACAACGTCTGTCTGGTGGATTTCAGCTAGATCAGAGAACGTGTCATATGGATGAACGGTCAATCCCGACCATGCCATCCTACTCCTTATTGTCTGCTTGGCTACTGCAAAGTGGCCAATGAGAGAGACCGTGGAGATCAAACATTTTGTGCGCTACAAAACCGTCAATCTCGAGTCTGTCGACAAGAAGGTGTCAATGCATAATATCAAACCATGACATCAAAGAAATTTAACCCCATTACCAAAAGTATGGCTGAAAATACCTTCTCCGCTTAATCGCCTCTCCACTTAATTGCCCACTTTTTCCATGATCCTGAGGAAAGGCGATTAAGCGTAGTCGACTGTATATATAGAGGGATTTTGCCAAATATCCTAAAAAAATTGCATCCAACAGGGAACATCACAGTTCAACTGCATTATACCAACCCCCCCTGTAAAGCCAGCCCAGTACCAACATTTTGTCTTTTAATGGACAATAGGTATGAAATACCATTAAAATTAGCTCTGTTATAGTGCTCCCCACCTCTCCCAGCANCCCTCCCCATCACCTCTCATGCGTGCATCAGCGCACAATATTGGTGCCATCTCTCTCTTCCGAGTCCCAAACAAGCGCTTAGCCTAATGTAGACTATCCATCCGGTACGTTGTGTACACGAGTAGTTCCTTTCTTTTCTTTTCCTGCGCTTGACCAGTAAACATCGAACCGATCTCAACGTAAAATCCTTCGCATTGCATTCCAAAATGACAGTTTCAAAAAAAAAGACGCTGAGTCTGGATAGCAAAATGGAGCTTCACAAAGATGTGGATAAAAATACCATGAAACAGGTTGTTTTCCTTGAAAATGGTTAAGATAAACCTTGCTTAAAATAAACTTATTGACTCGGTCCCGAGAGGTTTATCTTAAGCGGACTCCACTGTATGTACACAGACGATTTAACTGCGCGACGGATGGCAGACCGGTTGACTGAGTGACAGCTGCCACACCAAAATAGGTGTGATAAGCCTTTCCTCCCCACCTCCCTCTCCCCTTGTCTCCTCTTTTTCCCAAGCTATGCATCACCGCCGCTGACCGTCCGACATTGCCGAAAGCCACATAGTCTCCTCCCCCTACTGTTCCGTCTCAGCGAGGCGGAGAATGTAAACATTGTATGACGTCTGTCTGGTGGATTTCAGCTAGATCAGAGAACGTGTCATATGGATGAACGGTCAATCCCGACCGTGCCATCCTACTCCTTATTGTCTGCTTGGCTACTGCGAAGTGGCCAATGAGAGAGATCGTGGAGATCAAACATTTTGTGCGCTACAAAACCGTCAATCTCGAGTCTGTCTTGAGTCTGGCGACAAGAAGGTGTCAATGCATAACATCAAACCATGACATCAAAGAAATTTAACCCCATTACCAAAAGTATGGCTGAAAATACCTTCTCCGCTTAATCGCTTCTCCACTTAATCGCCCACTTTTTCCGTGATCCTGAGGAAAGGCGATTAAGCGTAGTCGACTGTATATATAGATGGATTTTGCCAAATATCCTAAAAAAATTGCATCCAACAGGGAACATCACAGTTCAACTGCATTATACCAACCCCCCCTGTAAAGCCAGCCCAGTACCAACATTTTGTCTTTTAATGGACAATAGGTATGAAATACCATTAAAATTAGCTCTGTTATAGTGCTCCCCACCTCTCCCAGCATCATTTGCCAATTTTTGACTTTTCCTTCTTCCAATAACTTTTTCTCTATCCATACATCTAAAAATAAAATTATATCAACCTTTAAATGCAGTAAATCCAATAATTGTGATTTATTCTTTTCCCTTATGAGTACAGTATGTCTTTTTCTCCCTTTCTTTCATTCACTTCCCTCTCTTTTTTTTTTTTTNTCTCTTTTTTTTTTTTTTTTTATCTATCACTCTCTCCCTCCTGCCGTCTTCATCTTACCTGCCCTTCTGGCCTCATTTGTGGTGGTCTGTCCTTAAATGTGACATGTCCACGATTCACCAGAATTGTCTCACTTTTGTGAGGGTTTTTTTTTTTTTTAAATGAAGGGGAGAAGAATGAAAAGAGAATCAAGCGGTCATACAAATGTGGTAATTATAACAATCACATTTATATCAGTGAATTTAATCTAATCGTGAGACAATCTTTTATGGGGACAAACTGGATACAGGTCTCCCCCTCTGCTGTGAAAATGAGTAGGGAAAACTGCATGACCAATATATTCAATATATGGAAATTTTTTTGACTACCGGAGGGAGATGATGACAAGCAAAGAGAATACATGCACTGAAAGCAAAACTAAAGAAAGAAAGATGAAACAGGAAAGGAAACAAAAATTATAGTGAGGATGAGTTGGGGAAGGCAGCAATTAGAACCCGTCACTGGAAAAATTAAATGTGAAAAACAATACCTCATAGTCTAGTGACAGATCCCCATATTTTTAAAAAGGCTTGCAATGTCTGTTTACAATCATTTACAGTCTTATCTCTTTACTCCCAACTTTTTGGCTCCCATGAATTTGTTTTAATTTATTGAAATTTTGAGACTACAAGGGCAAGACTTTTACAAAGAAGCATAAAAGAAAAATGAGAGCCATTCATTCACGTTATGACCCTACATATTTTTGGGCAGGCAAATTTGCTTGGGCCTTCTCTATTATCGAAAAGGAAAAATTTAATCACTACAGATTCTCAATACACAGCATGACTTACTCTCTATCTGCTAACTTGAAAGGTGTAACAACATTGACCCCAATGGTGGCTGCTCTGTTGTGACCCAAGGTTTCAGGGTCATGAATGTTTGATCGTGGTCCGATATACAACTCCTTGGAATGGTCAAATGTTCCTCTGACCTTGACCTTTTTATACTCCATGTCCTTAACATCTTCCAGGCTGAGTGAAAGAAGGAAAATAAAAACTGATGTTGTTTTCAAACTTGTGCTCCTAGATATTGCAAATCACTGGTGACAGGCCTCTGCTTGCGATTAAGAGTCATCAATGTTGCTTTCTATTACTCTTGATCTTGTATATATGTGTACACAACTTTGGAACATTTGTCTTGTGTTATGCACATGTGAATGATTAACATCAAGCTAACCAAAAATGAGATTTGTAACCTCCTATCGTGAGCAGGTCCACCACAGTGACATGTCTTACAGTAGACAGCTTACATAGGAAAGCGATTAGAGCAAATAACTAACCAGCATGACCAGACTCTTTCACAAAGATGGATATGTTGCATTATGAGAAATAATAGTGGATATCTGGTAATGTCCATTTAATCCTTCATTTGGTCCTAGTGTGAGTGAAAATAGCTGAGATACTCTGTAAAATCTTGGGTATATTTTATCTATTCTTTCAAACAAGCTTCCACTTTCAGAAAGTGTGTAATGGACATTCATTCTTTGGACATTTCTGTTGACCCAGGTGTCAGTGTGTGTGACAGAGATCTAACCCTCCACATAAAACAACTAGGAATTTTCTGTGCTCTAATTCAGGTTAATCTTGTGTATACATTATGCTTTTCTCATCACATAAACACCACGTTACAGCTAATGGTAGGCAATCACATAATTATTTAAAATGGGCCCACATGAAAAATTAATGGAAATTTGACTAGCAACCACCCAACTTACTTCTGTGGCAAGGAAATGGGTGGAGCTTTCATCTTATCCTCCAGCTCTTTGATTAAGTTGATTTTCCATTCTCTGCGGTAAACTTGCCATGTGCCCAGTCCAAATGTTGTTAAGGGGATAATCTGAGAAAGTATTAAGAGTCAATGAAATTACAGATATCCAATAAAAACAACATGATGACTGTTGAAAAGCAGCTGAACCAATCAAGAGACTGCACTACTATTCAGGCTGATGAGTCTGTTCCTGTTTGGACTGAGCAGTATAATAGCTGGCTACAAGATACCTACTGTAGGATGTGCCCTATTACTTTTATCTATACACTGCTTTTCACTCAACTCTCATGAGATGACTTCTCAAAACCTTCACAATGATGTTAGATCCCAATCACACATTCTCTTTTCTGCTCCCCTCTGAGAGCACACCACTCTTAAAACTTGACCTATTTGTATTTTCATCCATCTACTTGAGAGTCCACTATGTGTAGAGAGTTTGAAGTGTGCTCATATGTTTCATATCACATCCTTTATATTGGAAACTTAAAATGAAGTATGCCTTGGAGAATGAAAAAAGTATATGCATTAATTATTATTGAAGAATACTTAATAATGAGATCTACATAATTAATGAAACCACAGAATAGTAATGAATCCGTTCTTGTTAAATTCATACTTAATTAACTTAATAACAAGGAAAACTTAATAAATGAATACCTCACATCGAAGTTCCACTGTATTTTGATTGATTATTATTACTGCTGGCATTATAACTGCAATTACTTAAGCAAGGTGACTAGATTTCTTTACCAAAAGTGGGTAGCCCCCACCGCCAGGGCTCCTCCTCCTAACTGCAGGTTTCTCTCTGGGTATCTGTCGCTGCCCCTTTTCTGTGTACGTCCCTTGTGTCAAGTATCTCCAGCCAATCTGAAATAAGATTAGAGCTCATTTACAAAAATAAGTCTGACTTTTTAAGGAACAGCTTAGTCTTTGTAATACAGTTGGTCTCGCATTAGTAGGGGCTAGATTGATTCTGTTCATTTTCTGCACTCATGACTAAGAACTGTGAGACAGTGTTGACGTTGCGATATATCTGCAATATCCACACAGGACTGGTGTCAAAAAAGCATCACATATTGACAGGTAATACTGAAATTAACTATTACAAAAATCTTGTCATTCCAGAAAGAACAGGCATCACTTTCTTCTCGGCGCTGACCAGAGGAATTAGCGGACACTTTCTCATCAACATTTCTTCCTCAATTACAAATGCAATGGCTCAGTCAAAGAACTAACTAGAACTTTTCTTTGAATGGTGATTATTGTGTTATATCATCAAAAGCCAGAGTGAATAACATGTTGTAGCATGCTAGGAGTTCTTCTCCTCTTTCATTCTGGCACCTACCCTCATGCTTTGCACTTAAGCAGAAACAATGTATGATCGCTCTAGTCAGATGCATTCTTCGATAGCTCTATGATAATGTAGATTAAACTGCTGATAAAATAATGTCACCCATGATCCAGCTGATCCACTTGCAGACAGTTTATTTATGGTTGTCAACAATGTTTTCAATTAAGTTCCCACAGAGCTGAATTTATAGGTGATAGTGGACCGGTTCATTCGTAATGTAATATAATACAAGAGGGATTTCATTAAACAGGGTCTTTTTTATCACAGTGATATCATTTTCTAACAAGACATCTGCAGATGCTTTGTCTTTGATATTGGAGTGAGAAGAGCATGGCAGGCAGGGAAAGGGTTGGTGTACTCTGGGAACACTTTTGTAGGCTAAATTCTTCTTTGTATCTTTGACCCTTTTTTTTTGTTGTTGTTTTTTTTGTTTAGTTACAGGCAGACACTTTTTAACATATTGAAAATTACATGTTATGCTGCAAAGAGGGATACATTATAAATTTTTCTCAAGGAAAAGTAAAAATCTTCAGGATTCATCATGTTATCAAGAAATGAATACAGACAGAACAGTTCTAAGAAAAAGGATATATATCTTCCTTTATTTTATCAATATTTTCTTGTTGCAATTTGAAATCCTCACAATAATGTCAACAACAATGACAAAGGCCATAATCATCTGCAAACTTTCAGGGCTGATGATTGCTTGATTACCCCTTCTTATACTTCCATTACAAACATGGAAAAAAGAAACTGAAGGGCAAACATGAAATATGTGGAATAAAAACTTTAATAAAAGAGTCAGATGCATGTAACTTCATGGACTATATATCTAGTGTTCTATGAATTTTTAATATGTCACACTCACACATACAGTTGAACAGAATGAACATGTGCAGTGACAATTCCAGCTATGAACATGCCAATAGCACCTGGCATAAAAATATGCAATTATAAATAGTCCCTAAATTATCAGAAAAATGGCCATGGGGAGGGGGGAAAGGGGTTGGATTTGAATTTCAAAGGTTTAGATGGGTGCAAAATTTATACATTTGTAGACTCAGAATAGGTGAGGTTTAGCTACTCAAGTATAACTTTTGTGGTTGTTGCTAGATGGGTAAGGTTACCCTGTTTACTGAGGAGTGAAATGGCCTAATATACTAGGTAGCCTGCTTCACTGCCATAAGTTCTCAAAATCAAATTGGTTTAGGGCCATTTTTTTTTGTGTCAAAATTTGGAGGAAAAGCTAAACAACATGTTTGGAAAGTATTAGCTTGGGACCACTGGATAAATTAATGAGAGGTGTAAAACCTTTTATAGTCAACTGTGGAAAAAACAATGGCATCTTCATAGCTGCAGGTTTATGATGTATGCAATGTAAACAGTCTCCCTTCCTCTTAACAAAAACATGGCATGCACACCAAAAGTAATTTTCTGTTTTCCAGTGCTTTTTCTCTCTGAAAATTATCAATGGTGCCCACCGAGCCAATTTGGTGAAGAAAGAGCATCACTCTGTTACCATGTGCACGTAAGATAAGATGCAATAAAGAGAGTTGGAGTGACCAAGATTGGCCCTTATGTCTAGAGTTAATCCCCTTCTCCGAACAGCAGCAGTTTGTGGCAAAAGTGGTGATGTCATTGAAATTCCAGCAACTACAGACACACCTATCTTATAAAGTATTATTCAACTTTCAATTAACGTTCTGGTCATCCAAATTCAAAAGTAAAATTTGACCCTGTAAGCCAGATAAAGTATTCTGCATTTTTATTGCCTCAGCATGATTTTGTTTGACACAGCTGCCGCTTACAGCAGATTTAAAAGATTCATACTGTCACCCGTCTGCAGTACATTGGCTAAACAGCTTGGCCATGTGGCTAGACCGTATTTGACGAAAGCTTACGATCGCAATACATGCAGTAATTTAGTGGGCATTAAAATAAAGACTGGGATAATTACAGAATAGGACCGTTCTTGGGGTTAACCTTTTCCGCCACTCGTGGGTGTAAAACACCCGTGCATGTTAGAAAAGTGAACACATCTCCTTCCAAAATAAAATTTATGCATCCAAACTTTGTGTATTCTTCAATTATTCATTTGCAGTCATTGTGCGAGCTGAGATTTTGTTTGTTACTGTACTGTTTAGTTTAGACGAATTTGTTTACAAAACAACCAAAACCAAGTCTCCCTGTCACACGTGGGTGTAATCAACCCAGTGACCTCTATATAGCGAAAAACAATTTGATAGGCCTATCCGCCACAATTGGGTCGAAAGCACCCGTGCGTATTCGTGCGCTTCATATCCGTCTCTTCCAGTATTGAGAAAACCATTCTTGTCGTAGCGATTGTGCAGCTCTTTCAGACTGCAACTTCGTAACTCATGCCAAATGTGCAATAGTGTTTGGGTCTTGAAATCTAGATTGTCTGCCAGCAGACTACTCGCTGGCACTTCATGCAGGTATTCGTACTCGGTTAACTCATTACCCAACGTTAGAGTAATTGTTCTGTGGTAATTGCAAGTGAAAATACTATAAGATTTACGTGATAAGGAAGGGAAGTTAAAACACAGAGGCTTGCAACAACACTTCCACAATATAGAAAACAGATTAGAAAATTCAATAAAATCAATTGTGTTGGATTTATGATACTTTTACAACAAAAATTAAAGTTGTGGTGATAAGAACAAAATGACGAAGAAGATAAGATAAGATAAGATAAGATACTTTATTTATCCCCGTGGGGAAATTTTTCTTTGTTACAGTGATGCATACAATTATACATACATTAACAGACACAGACTCACACACTCTCACACATATTACATGATACATGTGCCGCCCCAGTCACTCACTCTGTCACGCTCTCGTCTTCACCCTTCACTGCCCACACAACTTATTACAGACTGCAGTTCACTGTGCACTTTAGAAACACTGTAATGGCCCTACCCTACGGAAAAGAGGAGTCTCGGATTATTCGCACTGAGTGTGGAACGAATAAGTTTCGGTACCTCTCTGTTTTTGAGGAATGTGACAGCAGTCTTCCACTTCTAATGGATGTTTTATATTTGTTAAATAGAGGATGACTTTCACTGTAACCGGGTCGCTTGCAGAGCGGCGCTCCAACCGGATGATGATGATTGTTGATGATGATAGCAATGCCTCTGCTAATGAGGGTTGATGATGGTGATAAAATGAAGACAACGCTAAAGATGCTGCTGCTGCTAATGATGATGATGATGGTGATGTGGTTATCAGAATAAGATGATGAAGAAGATGATGATGATGTTGATGATAATTCTGCTGTTGCTGATGATGGTGATAAGATGAAGATCATGTTGAAAATGCTGTTGCTGCTGCTGCTGATGATATTGATGATGACTGAACAGATATTCAGATATTTTGTAAGATCTGATTTTTTTTTTTTAAAAAAGGTAAAAAAAACTTTTATATCCATAGAACAATTGACAGTAAACACAGACATGCTTGAAAACAGAGTGTTCTCTTCACAAAACATAAACATAAATATATGCAAATCTGTGGTGAGCTATCATGCAAATATTACATATTTTAAACTCCATACTGGCCCGCTGCAAACAATTTTAGTTAACCAATCATGCTATTGCTTGACGTACAGCAGGCTGAATTATTAGTGGATTGAGCGTATGATTTTATTTCAGCCTGAATCATGTCTGAGGAAAGGATGAACATCTGGGATCAGTTAGAATTGGACAATGTAGGCCATCCTGTATGGGAAGAGGAAGATAGAAGTTCTGAATCAGAGGAGGAAGTATTTGGAGAGTATGAGAATGATGCGGACCATCCCGATGGTAATGATGATGATGATAATGATGATGATGAAAAGGAAGAAAGGATGATGGAAGACAGACAGAGGGAGGAGGAACGGGAATGGTTCCGGATAGTGGGATATGCTGATCCCCAGCCAGTGGGTTTTGATCTGTTCGGTGACACAGAAGACAACCAGCAACATTGTGAGACAGGCGATGCAATGGAGATGACTGATCTGCCAAATACAAGGAAAGAGGAATACCATGGTGAAAATCAGATAATCAAAAATAAACTTAGAAAGTGTAATGTTATCTGCTATGATAATTGATTAGTACTCGATAACATCTCGCACATCTAGGTGTCTCACAATGTATGATAAATTATGCATTCAACAGTACATGTGCACGCACGCACGCACACCTAAATACAGCAAAGCCATAAAATAATCTTTCAAACAGAATACTGAACCGATTACTTGAGAAGAAAAAATGATACGCACAATTCTGCTATTACTCTTCATATTATTGGCAAAGAAGAGTAGATCGTATCAACTCACACTCTCACGGCGAATGCTTCTTGTAGGGCCTCCATTTCAAATACTTGGTTCGATGTTACTTGGTGATGCCTTGATGCCAGTTTCATACCATTCAAAGTGATGCCAAACGAGTTCCAGGATAAAACGTAAAACACCTTGCAAATCTGATTCTCTAATTTAAGTATCATTTCACTTTTCATAGCTGGTGACATGTTTACTGCATGTTTACTGAAAATTATAACAGGATGTCTGAAAATCGTGGATTTATTTTTGGCATTCTGAGCTGTCTTCGTTCAACCTCAACCTGGCATTCCTGATAGGCCTAGGTCGATTGGGTCTTTTACACCCACGAGTGGCAGACAGGGTTAGACACAGAAATTCTCTCTTTAAAAAGTCACTGGGTGTAATAGACCCACGGGTGCCGGATATAATGTTCTCTTTCAAACCAGTCTTTCTGAGTCACTGGGTGTATTACACCCACGAGTGGCGGATATAATAGGTAAATAACTTGTGGCGGAAAAGGTTAAACCAAGGACTAAATGAATGAACTGCATCATTGCAAGAGCGGCCCTGTCCCAGGAGAGAGCCTAGACCTATATATAGAGTACTATAGACTTTGCATAATGTAATCCTGTGGGTTGTCTGGGGCAGGCAGAGGCGTTATATCATGTTGGCAGACACTTGATAGACTGTTTTATTGAAATAACACGGTATTGTATGAAATAACATGCTGCTTTTTGATGTAACATACAATAGAGTGGGTAGGACAGTGCTCGTCACGTTTTCACATATTCTGATATTCTTATTTCTGTCNTAAATTACTTATTTCCCTTGTTCTACATGGTATTTTCGTTATACCGCCATTTTTCTGTTTGCCCCTTACTTGGCGGTATAATGAGGTTTCAGTGTACTGGATAACATCTCGCACATCTAGGTGTCTCACAATGTATGATAAATTATGCATTCAACAGTAAATGTGCACGCACGCACTCACGCACGCACACCTAAATACAGCAAAGCCATAAAATAATCTTTCAAAGAGAATACTGAACCGATTACTTGAGAAGAAAAAATGATACGCACAATTCTTATATTACTATTCATATTATTGGCAAAGAAGAATAGATTGTATCAACTCACTCTCTCATGGCGAATGCTTCTTGTAGGGCCTCCATTTCAAATACTTGGTTCGATGTTACTTGGTGTTGCCTTGATGCCAGTTTCATACCATTCAAAGTGATGCCAAACGAGTTCCAGGATAAAACGTAAAACACCTTGCAAATCTGATTCTCTAATTTAAGTATCATTTCACTTTTTATAGCCGGTGACATGTTTACTGCATGTTTACTGAAAATTATAACAGGATGTCTGAAAATCGTGGATTTATTTTTGGCATTCTGAGCTGTCTTCGTTCAACCTCAACCTGGCATTCCTGATAGGCCTAGGTCGATCGGGTCTTTTACACCCATGAGTGGCGGATAGGGTTAGACACAGAAATTCTCTCTTTAAAAAGTCACTGAGTGTAATAGACCCACGAGTGGCGGATATAATGTTCTCTTTCAAACCAGTCTTTCTGAGTCACTGGGTGTATTACACCCACGAGTGGCGGATATAATAGGTAAATAACTTGTGGCGGAAAAGGTTAAACCAAGGACTAAATGAATGAACTGCATCATTGCAAGAGCGGCCCTGTCCCAGGAGAGAGCCTAGACCTATATATAGAGTACTATAGACTTTGCATAATGTAATCCTGTGGGTTGTCTGGGGCAGGCAGAGGCATTATATCATGTTGGCAGACACTTGATAGACTGTTTTATTGAAATAATACGGTATTGTATGAAATAACATGCTGCTTTTTGATGTAACATACAATACATGGTCTTGACTAGAGGAGAGTCTAGGAAGATGAAGCTTTCCTAATAAATAAAAGCTGAAAGTGAGAAAGTGATTAGTCTAGTGATTGAACCCATCTATTCGAGATTTACACTATATGCAGTGGGTACCGTCCCCCAATCCATTACCTTTTTACTCGTGACCTGGCCTTGAGGCCTTGTTAAATACTTTGCGAATCTCGAGCTCATCATGATTGTCCTTTTCGTAACGATAGGTCTCTCATAGTCGACTAATCGATTTTATTTAGCCGTCAAAGTAGTAGTCGATATGTTTGAAAGGTGTTGTCTTTGGTTCACAACTCATTTTGATAAAATGTAGGCCTATGGCGTTAAGAGTAAGAACAAGAGCGCAATAACGAATTATTTCCAAGTTCTATAGTTGTGCTCTGTCAAGTTACTTATTTCCGAATGATGTCTCTGAAAACTAAAATAAGCTATCCGATACTGTTCTTAAAATTCTGATAGTTATCGAGTTTACAGAGAATTTCAGAGTAATTTCCCTTCTTTAATTATGGTTTGATTCGTTGATTATGCTGATTTTAGAGAATAAGTTAGATTTTTTTGTGGAATGAATTCCAGATATTGCCTAATTGGCTCCTGAAGAATCAAATGGCATTGATTGAGTACTATCGCTCTTTTTGACGCCTTGGTTACTTGGCTTCTTTTTGGCTCTCATCTTTTCTAAGTGATAGCATGTGGATATTTCATTGAAAACTTGTACCAAAAGAACTTTAAAAGACATTGTTTCTTGTTTTGCCCGCTATTTGTTTTCAGCCATCATTTCACATTTTACAGTTCTGAATCTTTGATAGGCCTAACGGAAACATGTTCGTAACGTTTTGGCACGTTTTTTGTCAGCTGGGTTCAAATAAATTTATGTCGCTTTTGGGGCTATATTATTTCCAAGTTCTATAGTTGTGCTCTGTCAAGTTACTTATTTCCGAATGATGTCTCTGAAAACTAAAATTTGGCTTCTTTATAAATCTGACCTGGCATCACGGACTGAATTGTTTATTTCAAGATGGCGGAAGGGCTACAGAAACGGCTGCAAGGCGAGCTGGACAAGTTTCAGACTGTTCAAAAAGGTACAGTATTTGATTGGAATGAACGGAGTGGCAGGGAACCAACCCTCCATCGGCCAAACCACATTTTAAATGTAGACTACTAAGTTTTTTTTAAATGTCCCTACGAGTAGGTGATCAGACTAAACTATAATTTTTTTTTTCACTGAAAATTGTCTGCTAGACAGACTAGACGTCTAGTCTAGTTTATCCCGGAGGCATGGGATGTCGTTACACCAAGGATTCGTTGTGAAATTTGAAGTGTTTCAGGAAAGATCATTCATATGGCAATGTATCAAACCAAATGAAAACTGCCGTGACAGCCATGTTTGTTTACTTTCGTCATTTGACCGACGGGAGGTCACTCCCTGTGCTGTTCACGCGGAAGGGCATCTGTTTTCGTCAATATGAAAGAGTGGCAGTATGGTGTTCCAAACAGGTCATGTTATGTGAAACAATACTGTAACTTCAACCAATATTGAGGTAACTTGTAACTTGAGGTAAGTAATGAGTCTTGGAAATGAAAACTGAACTTTTTGGAACTTTCCAGTTTCCTGAACAGTTTACAACAGAAACAATTAAATTACAACAGGTAATACTGCATTATGAGTATTATTCCTCATTGCAGCATGGGCATGCAAATGCTTCATTATCATCCACTTGTTAGCACTGGCATGCAAAGTTGCAGATGGACCCAGTGACCACAGTGGTCACACTGAGGCCATTCCACAATGTCATTGTCGCCGTATAGGGGTGGTGTGTCGCTTTCACACACACTACAAGTGTTAATGTCAAAAACAGTGTTTGACGTCTTCCTCTTTGCACATGGTTGTTGCTGAATGTGCAGACGCAATGCCTGTGCAACAGTTTCATCTGTAATTTCTTTGCCACCTAGGATAGAAAAAGTTACGGACAAAATTTTTTGTGATTGGATAGATTTTCATACACATGCCTTATATCTCTTAATTCCTTGTTTCTAGATCTCCAACTGGGATTTTCTTAGTCTTTAATCCCAAGACAAAAAGATGTATATGATTTTTTTAAAATTGGATAGTGGAGTCAAAAATTGATGGAATAATTACTTTCAAAGTAAATCAAAATTAATTGGCATGGTTTAATTGTTTGAGGTGTGAGGCATGTTTGAAAGTCCTCCCTTATGAAGTCTATATTACATTACTGGCTTATGTTTTGTATGTTGTGTGTGGATGCTTACTACTCCATGCATAATTAAGATTATGTAAATGGCTGTCATTATTGTTTCTTTCACCTACTCCCTCTGCCTCATTAAGGGGGAAAGGGATAGAAAGAAAGCATAGAATTATAAAAAAGAGTGGTTATAGGAGCTTGAACTTACCAGCTATTGCTCTAATGACTTTTCTCTTTTTTGTTGGTTCTTTCTTTGTGTCAAGGACATGCTTAGCTGTATCAAAAACTTCATCGTGAACAGGGCTGGCATTTGCTGTTGTTGGCTCCTGAAATGCTTCAGCTGGTATGAAGATGGTGTCAGAAATGGCATCAATACCGGTGAATGGAAAGAGGCCAGTTCGCCTGAAGGCATTTGTGAGGTTGTTAGCTTTCAGTGCCTCCACATATGCCTGACACCCCATCTCACAAACCTCTTTTGTAGACAGATTTCCTGACTTCTGACCTCTCATGGCCCTATGTTTCTGCTTGATAAAAATTCTCTCTAGCGCACCAACACAGGCAACATCAAGAGGCTGTAGGAAATGAGACGTGTGCGCTGGCAGTACAAATAATACAATGTTATTTTCTTTGGCCCAGTCCAAAATTGGCAAAGTTATGTGGGTTTTATGGCCATCATATAGGGTGCTTCAGAACGCTGCTCGCTGAAACGGAGTCCCCCAAGCGATCTATTTTTAGCCGCGCCGTCCGAACCGTCGGCTGACTGTTACCTTCATTCATGGGTGAAAGGTCAGATTCGTGCTGCCTTCGATGTTGATTGTTACGACAAGTAGTACAGTATTACTGATTAGGCTGCTAGGCGTAACCAGAAGTTTGTTCAACCAATACCTCGGAACAAGCATTGCGCTTAGAGTACTTGCCACTTGAACATAGGAAATAACATTTTCAAGATCTGGACAGAGTATTTTTTTCTCTTTTTTTCCGAAACTTTAGAAATTTCCGAAATACCACTAATTTAAGACCATGCAGTCAAGAACTTTTTG
>JAWQUT010000015.1:1549183-1564205 GCA_033807755.1 Ellobium chinense | reverse complement strand
ATCGGTTCTTGCGAAATCCTGCTTGGTTTCCTCTGAGCTTGTCATCTGCTGCCAGTTTGATTTCTCTCCAAAAGTATTCTGTTAAAGATCTTCCCTGGTATGGACAGGAGTGATATGCCTCGGTAGTTGTTACAGTTGTTGAGGTCTCCCTTCTTTGGTATCTTGATCAGGTGTCCTTCCTTCCATTCTGTGGGTATTTCCTCTTCCTGCCAAACCTTTTCAAATAGGGCGTTCAGCATTTCCACTGATGTCTCCATATCCGCTTTAAGGGCTTCCGGTGGTATATGGTCTGGACCTGCAGCCTTGTGTGACTTCAGGGATTTTATAGCTGCCGCTATTTCCTCTCTCGTGGGTGGTTCTTTATTTATTGGGAGATCCTTTCTGGCTGGAAGAATTTCTGGCTGATTGTCTGGCGGTGGTCTGTTCAGGAGTTTGTCAATCTGTTCCCGCCATCGGTTGAGGTATCCTGCTGAGTCAAAGATGGTGTTTCCTTCCTTGTCCTTCACTGGTAGGGTGGACTTGCTAAATTTCCCTGAAAGAGTTTTGGTTGTCTGGTAAACAATTCTGAAGTATCCGTCTGCTGCGGCCTTCTCTGCTTTTTCTGACTGCCAGGCCATCCAGGTAGGTATTCTTGTCCTTCTTGATGGAGTTCTTTACCTCCCGGTTCGCTCTGGAGTACTCTTCTTGTGCAGTGAGTTTCTCCGTTCTGGTACGGCAGTCGTTGACTTTCGCTTTCAGCTCTGTTCTTCTCTTGATCTTGTCTAGGGAGTCCTGTGAGATCCATTCCTTCCTGGTGTTGTCCTTTGGTCCAAGGGTACTTTGGCAGGTTGCATTTACTGCCTCCTTTATCTTGTCCCAGTGATCATTTACCTCACATTTTTCCAGATCTTGGAGGGCTTGAAATCTGTTCTTCATTTCCAGTTTGAATTCTTTCTTCATAATAGGGTCCTTCAGAACACTGACTTTTGGCGACTTCCAGTTGTGGCTTGTGCATACCTTCTCAGTTTCAGCCTCATCTTTCCAAGGATCAGATGGTGGTCCGACCTGACATCTGCTCCTCGCAGAGCTCTGACGTCTTCCGGTGAGCGTCTAAACTTTCGAGAAATGCAGAAGTGGTCTATCTGGTTCTCCGTCCTTCCATCTGGGGAGACCCAAGTTACTTTGTGGATCCTCTTGTGTGGGAAGATTGTTCCTCCGATGACTAGGCTGTTGAATGCACAGAAGTTTGAAACCTTTCCCCGTTGTCGTTTGCTTCTCCTAGTCCTTGTCTGCCTATGCGTTCCTCGTAGTGACTGTTATCAGAGCCTACCTTGGCATTCATGTCTCCCATGACAGTGTTGATGTCCCTACTTGGAAGCTTGTCTATCACACTCTGGAGGCGGTTGTAGAAGTTGTCTTTGTCCTCCTCTTCAGCATCGTTGGTTGGGGCGTATACTTGTATGATGTTCATGTTTATGACCTTCTTACCTTCCTTTTGCTTGGCTTCTTTCTTTGTTCCGAATGAGGCCATGATGATTCTTGGACCATGTGCTTCCCAACCTCTGAATGTTTTCTGTGTTGCCTTGTTTATGAACATTCCTACTCCTTCTCTATGAGGTCCATCTCTGTCACTTCCAGAATAGATAAAAAGTTCTCCTTCTTTCATTCGTTTCTGTCCAGACTGGTTCAAGTGGGTCTCGCTGGTTCCTAGTATGTTTAGACGGTACCTGTGCATCTCTTGAAGAACCTGTGCAGTTTTTCCAGTCTCATACAAGGTCCTAATGTTCCACGATCCAATCCGGAGAGACTTGGATGATGGTGGAGGCGTCCGCCTAACAGTTTCCTTTCGGATTTGACTGTCACACATCATGAGCTCTCCATTTGGAGAAATTCCACAATCAGCCAAGCAGAGATTCAGGTTTTCGTTTATATGTGTTTCTGTAACAAACAGTGTTTTGTTTTAAGGGAGGGGTTGTTAGCCCCGTGACCCAACCCCCAACCTGGAGGACCAGATGACTCTGTGTCGGGAGCCACTACCTGTTTTTTCGTCATTTAGTCGCCTCACCACGTCATTCCTATTCTTCGCAAAGCCGGAAACTGAACGGCTGAGACGATTGATTTGGTAAAGCAAAAACAACATTAATTTGTGGTGAAAAGACGTTTTCTGGGCAATGACGTGATAGGGGGTGGAAAGGGCGGAAAAACATTATTTTTAACGCATAAAAACATGAGATGCGTTTGGCATTGGTAAGGAAAACATAACATGGAATGGTACAATGCTGAGATAAAATAAAGTCAAAATTATTCTTTTTATCATCTTGCTGACAGTTGTAGCAGGTCTTGAGGACATGACTCTAGCACAATCGGCGAAATTTCAGGCTAATTATTAAATTATACGTGTTTAAAAAAATATCGAAAAAAGATAAAAAAAAGTAATAGTGAAATCAGATTTTTTTCATGAATGAAAATGATGATTTCTTACCTTGAAAGTCCCGATATCCGAAAAATAACACCTCCATGAACACGGTGAATAAATTCTGCTCCGACAAGACGCAAAAAAATCGCGAAAACGTACGCATGCGCGGACACAATATCCGGATAAACAAATGGTAACGACATCGCATACCTAACGAGAACTGATGCATGGAGGATAAATGTAGAGAGCTCACTGCCCTGAGAAAAATGATGCCAAGTTTATCTCCCTAGCTTGATTTTTAAAGAAGTTATTGAATGTTATTTACAGCCAATCAGAAGACTGTAACCTTAAAGTGGTTCTGAATATTCAATTTTAAAATCCCCAAATCCCTGTTTCTTACTCCTTATGCAAAGTTGATGTACACAAGAAGCTTCTAAAATAAAAAGCTTGGGCCGATGGCATTACAGGAATACATATTTTAGCGATTGAAAGTGCCAGTCTAGGCCCTAACATTTTCGATCAGAAAATCCTTCGTTTTTATCGAAACGGTCCGAAAACCGGAAGTGACGTCGTAGCCACTACGCCAGCTGCTCGCCATCAACCGACAACAATGGTCTACTGCATTGCGGTTAACTGTCCGCGGTCACCATTTCGGGTGCGCAAATCGTGGTATTTACCGTCGAGTTCCGCTAAACAGGCATCGAGAACACCACATGTTTTCTTTCACAAATAATCATATAAATGTTGATATTATAGAGGAACTAATATTATGAATTTTTAAGTATTCAGATATGTACTATTTCAATCAAAAAGGCATGGGGTAACTCATGAATATTCAGATTATACATCAAAATTAGGTCCAACGTCTTGTGCAGAGTGCAGATCTGTAAAGAAGTTTACTAGAGTCTAGACTATACATGAGAAATTTGAAAAGTAAAATTGTATCGAGGGCCAAAAAGGGTGTTTTCTACCGAGGGCAAGCGATACGATACTAGACTATGTTTAGGCCCAGTCTAGCACAAACGACGTTCGATGCATAGGTGTTTTTTTTTTAATTTGGTGTGGGAAGGGTGGAGGCATAGTGGACACAGGAGCATGAAGAAATATGGAAAATATAGAACCTTATAACCCTTTCCACAAAGACACTTTTTTTTCTCTTATTCAATGTGAATCAAATAACGGCTGTGTCGTGCCTGTTGGGAGGAACACTCGATAAACATTCTGACATACCATAAAATGTTTAAATCACAGATTAAGAGTTATTGTAAACTGTTGAAATTGAAATGCCTAATCCTTAAAAAAAAAATAATGAAAAACATGACACACTGTACTTTACAAAATCTGTGGGAGTTGGATATGACAACATTCCGACACACCGATAAATGTTATCACACAGATTAAGAGTTATCGTAAACTATTGAATTGCCTAATCCTTAATAAATTTTTTCAAATTGAAATATTTGTATAAGAGTTAGAGGGGAACATGTAGTTCAGAGATTGTTAGCAATTAATATAAATCATTTAAGCAATGAATGAGATGCATTCTTTTTGAGATGCATTCTTTTTGCAAAATGTAAAGAACCCCATGAACTGTTTTGGAAGACACTTATTTCATAGAAATGTTCATGTGTGCTAGAGTAACATATTAAGCTCCTGTCAGAGTTTACACTGAGAGTGAGATAATGGATTTCTTTTTGCATCTATTACATCAATATAATACCTCATCAGTTACTTAGAGACTGGAACACATGAAAAGTCCTCTCTCACCATTTTCAAAGTAGACTATGCACAGCTGTGACAATGCACTCAGCAAAAAAAAAGGGTTAAACTAAACTCAGATCTAGACTAGTTTGGGTGTAGCCTGTTTAATCTAGACATATTCACCCATCTTTTCATTGCTAGCCCAACTGTTTCCACTGATTAGATTAGACACTAGACTTGGGGGACCGATGCACGGCCGGTCCATTGCACGCACATTGTCACTGGTCCTGCTCGTGTCATCTTTCCAATTATTCAATGCTTACCACTCAATTTGCGCCTCTGTTGCATTTAAGTCCTTTTTTTTTTCCTTCTTCTTTCTGAGTTTGTCTGGCAGTCTTGACCGGCTCAAACTGATACGGGTCAATAGGTTTACTCGCGCCATTGTTTTTTTCCGATGACAGCGGTTTGGCGTAGTGGCTGTGACGTCACCATTTCGGGTGCGCAAATCATGGTATTTACCGTCGAGTTCCGCTAAACAGGCATCGAGAACATCACATGTTTTCTTTCACAAAATAATCATATAAATGTTGATATTATAGAGGAAATAATATTATGAATACATTTTTAAGTATTCAGATATATTATTTCAATCAAAAAGTCATGGGGTAACCCATGAATGTTCAGGACCACTTTAAGGTTTCCTCTAGCTTCCAGTGTCTTTCTTTTTGAGAATTAATTTTGCAGTAATGTTTTATGACGTTTTGAAATGGACCACTCTATGCTCAAAAAATGAGTTCCGCGCGAGCCGTTTGACCACCCGATTTTGACATGCCTTACGCCACACCGCATGGTAAAGCGCCCCGCGGGTCTATCTAGGTCAAACAAAGACCAAATTTTAGAGCTGTGGATGACCTACATTACGGTACGAAACGATGAGAGTCTGTTTCTGACTAAAGAATACGCCCATGTGGTCACACGCATCCATGCGTTTTTGGTATCATAACAAAGCCCATTCAAAACAGGCTATATCCAAAATTGACCCAGATTAGTCACGTGGGCGCTTTGCCACAGGCTATTTTGTAGCGTGACCTCTTCCGGACTTTCCAAACTTACCCCCGCGTAAGTGGACTAGGCCAAAGTCGAAGGGTGTCTGCGCAAACACCGTATCGCTATAAGAATGATATAAGGGAGATAGCGCCTTTGCAAAGTAATCGAGCTACTCTGTTAATGACTGGAAAATATACAATTTTTTGAAAACTTACACATCATAAAAGTTTCCTCACCTATCAACTTAAATCCCACACTGTGACTCTGAAAAAAATAAGCAGTTATTGGATGTAGCCAAGAGTGGCTTCATAGTGATCATTCAAGTCAAAATTTAGGTTTTTGTTCATTATTCTTGTATGACACACTACCCAGTGAAACTCGAATATAACGAGTACGGATAAATGAAAATCCCCGTTTTTTTTCCTTCTTTGTAATAGTAAAGTTGCCTTTCATATAACGAGCACAAAATCCGCTAAACGCGGCCCTAACGAGGTAACCGACCTGCAATTAAGCCCTTGCAACCCTTTCGTCCGCAATAAAACTTTCAGCGGCGAGGAACTCGAACGTTTAGTCTACGTAACAATTGCCAACAATAGGCAAACCTATTTTATGTAAATTACTGGTAGGATTACCGGTACAAACTAGTCGCGCAGTAGGCCATGAAGCGGGGTAGTGAAGGACGCGGTGGAGATGTGACCATGCGGCGGGAGGAAGATGGGATTGATATGCTCGGCTATGATTGGTTAAGCCTGTTGTTTAGACCAATCATTGCGCTAGGCCTAGGCAATTTTGATTTGAATCATAACAATCGCAGAAACGGTGATTCCGATCGGTCAGTCATTCGTTTCTCGACTCTCAACATTTTCATTGCTTCAGTGATGGAATCGAGGAAGAGGAAATGTCTATCCTTCCAAACAAAACTAGGTTTGTGGCAAACTTGTGGCATGCTGGCATGTTTACCTGGGTGACCCCTGGGTAGTTAAGGCGCTTCCGCTCTACCCGCAGCGAGCGTGTCTAGCCATGTTAGATCTAGTACATGTACTGTATATGGGTCTCCCTGACACTACTGACAGTTTTTACATGATTTTCAGTGGACCATGCGTGTAACGAGCCATCGGTTCTGACGAGCACCGACGGTCGGTCCCGACGACCATGATATATCCGAGTTTCACTGTATTTTGTTTAGTCCTGATGGTGACTCATTTTTAACAAATAGCAAAAAATGTAAACAATGTAGGTATTTGAAACTACTGTAACAATACAGACAATAGATTTCTGCAAATTTTGATACCAAAATCATGTCTCTAGCACTGATGGAACATTTTTTGTGACTTTTTAAAAAAAAAAACCCAAAATGGATTAAACTTGTCCACTTTTTTCCGGAGGCGCAAAATATGATGGGACAGGGTTTTCTGGCAGGCACAAAATGAAAAGTATTCAGTCTGTGGCTGTGAAAAAAATTAGGCTTCATTATTGTCTCCTAATCAGTTATTCTGTGAAGTTTTAAGGATGTACAGACATAATTGACCGAGTTATGAGCAACCAAAAATGGCACTTTGCATCGGTTGCAAAATGACCCATTTTTAAAGGAAAAATTACAGATTTTAAAAATGCGTAACTTTTTTATTTTTCAAGCTATATCAACAAATGATATATCATTTTTCTCGTGTCACTGAGAGCTACAAGAACATGACGCGTTTTCTTATTGAAGTAATTGAACATTTTCACCTGTGGTACCTAATATCTATTATTAATCTATTATTTTTGTCCATTTCCCATCTTCATTACTTTTGAAAACGTGATATACTGGTCTTCCATAACTGCAATCTAAGGGATGGAGGGAATAGGAGTCACAGTCAAGGAACGAGAATGCAAATGGCAGTCATTGCTGATGAGGACGATGTCAAGAGCTGAACAAATGGATAAACCATAACTAGGCAGAACTCATTTAACCAGATTTTCTTCACAAGCTTCTAAAGTATTTTTGGGTCATTTCCTTAGGATGGCGGAAACAAGTATCACCAGGATACAAATCCCCCATTCAAACTTATGATAAGGGGGAAATGTCACCTCTGTCTTATATTACCTTGAGAAAACACTGAAGGCTTTTATTGCCATAGAGTAGGCCTTTGAGTCTGAAATTTGCCAATTAATTTAAAGCTGAGTACAGATGAACAGAAATGCAAAGAACCAGTCCCATTCTTGCACCCAGGGCATCACTTTTGATTTTTATCTTTCGGAGGATTGTGACATATCAGTGGAATAGTATTACACTGGCGCATGTACAACGCTCGAACCAGCAGTAGATTGCCAGTGCATCATAACTCTCCTCTTCCAAGTGATACTATACTGAATGTACTTCCTTCCTCCCCATCTCCCTTTTCTGCTCAAGGGCACGTGCGGAAGAACTAGGTCATTTTCATTTATTAGTAAAGGGAACTTTATCATTTTGGGGTGAAAATTGGGTCACGTAGGGCCAGGAAGGAAAATAAACGGGGAGGTTTTGCAAGTTCCTCCCTCCATTGCTATGGAAACGCCAATTGTTTGGCTGCCATAGGAAAATATGGATAACTTTTGCATAACTTTGAACCCTTCGATCTGGAGAACAACAGATGGTAGGATGCTGGTGGGTTTTTTTCCATTCGAAAGATCACTTTCTTTAAGATAGAATATCACTGGGTTTTTTTTTTAATTTCTTGGCTAGCTTTTTTTTAAATAGTTTTTTTATTTAAATGTCATGAAAAAACTGAAAATTTTGAGAATTTTCAACTTTAAAAATTTCATAAAAGATAGAAAACACAAGATATCGAAAAAACCCTGTAACAATCTTAAAACAGGGGCTTGGAGAGTTGTTATGCAGAATTTTATGTAAATTGGACTAGAAAAAATTCAGATCGAAGGGATAAAGTAGCGAAAACTGTGATTTTGAGATAACTGACAATAAAGATTACCCGACAGATGCATTTGAGAATAAACATTTGAGACAGGTATCATGAAAATAACCTCAGGAATCCATAAAGGACATGTCGCCGTTCAAGAAACTGCCCTTAATTCATTTTACACAATTTGATCCAATTTTACTCCAACAGGGTGTCGCACTTTCCCTTAATGTAACTCCTCACCCTTTATACACCATGCTACCCACTTTTTAATTCTCCCGTCGCCAGTAAACATTGAAACTTACAAACTTTTTATTCACTACAACACTGATCATATAGTGGGCATGTGAAAGCAATATCGACTATCCTCCGCTGTGCTGCTGTCATTGCAACAGGCACTCCTTTTAACCCATAATACGGTCATTCTGAAATAATTTCCGAAGTCTGTTCAGGTTTAGTTTGCATAGCTTCCACTGTACTGTTAATAGGTTTTTCTGTTTCATCGGTATGAGGACTGAAGAAGACATAACCTTTCTATTCATCAGAAAAGGGCTTTTTCACATTTATCCCACATTCATTTTTTGGCTCAGCACTAAAAAAAGAATTAATTTGGGAGAATTGACGTTACCAATTCCTATTCATCTGTGCTCAGATTGATTTACTGCAGTTGTCATTGAATGTTTTCACTGCAATTTATGATTTAGTGATTTCACAATCGTTTACTGCAGATATAGCCAAGCATGTTGGATTGCGACAGCAGCTGGAGAGCCAGTTGAGTGAGAACACCCTTGTTAAGGAGGTTAGTTTGTTAATAGCTGAGTAATTGTTTCTGTAGGTCTTGTTTAATAGCAAGTTGATGTCCGTTCTTAAATGCTGTTCTGATCATACACTTTGCATGCCTTGATTATGATGAATTATACTGCTACTCATGTCAGGTAGTAACTGTAATGCTTTTGTGAAATTAGCTAAATTTAGTTGTTCGTCCTTTATTGTAATTGGATACAGGTATCAAAAACACATTCATTATTCATCCAGATTTACATGTATATTTACCGCTGCTGTGGAACTAACAAAGGTGACATGTGTAAACTAAGTCCCATTTCTCTTCCGGAAATGATCCATCATCTATTTGTAATGCTTGGTGTGAAGAATCATGTAGCTTTTCTTCAAATATTGTCATTAAATGTTCTATGTTCTTAGTAAACAAGCTTGGTTATAAGTAAATATCATACATATATATAGTTACAAACAGAATTTCTATACTTCATTTATTTATGTCTTTAATTTAGTAATTATTGTTGTGAGGGAAAAGCTGATTCACATGTTGACTCCAAGACTGAAGGAGACATATATTATGAAGGGTTGGCCAACCAAAGTGCGTAAGTAAATGTTTTTTGAATGTTATGATTTCAGGAACTTGAGAGGCTGGATGAGGGAGCTGGTGTGTTCAAGATGGTGGGTCCTGCACTAATTAAGCAGGATCTCACTGAAGCCAAACAGAATGTGCAAAAACGCCTTGACTATATCAATGGTGAAATGTGAGTCTTGACAGTCAGTACACACCGTCTTAGCTCTAACCTAATTTGTCAAGGTGGTAACAAATTTGCCATTTTCATCAGTCCACCTGTCTGTAAAATGGGTAATGCCTTTGCATTGAACAATATTGTCAGGTTGCTGGTAATAGACGTTATCCGGAAATCCGATTGCGGGAGGTAACTCCTGAAAGTTAACACTTAAAGGAGTTATGTCCCCTTTCCTGGATCCACTCGACAATACCCCGAGTTGTACACAATGTGAGGAAAGCGTGTTGCAGAAAGGATACCTAGTGCATAGACAGACTGGTGAATGTGACATACGGACCTGTTTATACAATTTTACACTCCATTAACTTAACTTATTGACCGCTCGGCCAATTCGCATAACTTTTAGCAAGCTCAGTCATTTCCATTGATATCAGTAACAGTACATTCCAATACGTAAAACACTGTAGGCCTACAGCTCGATGCATAAACTTAATCACATTGTACATCAAAATTAGGCCCAACATTTGTGCAGAGTGCTGATCTGTAAAGATATTTAATATACGTGAGAAATTTGAAAAGTAAAATTGTATCGAACGAAGGCCAAAAAGGGTGTATTCTGCGATACTAGACTAAGTCTAGGCCTAGTCTAGCACAAATGGTCGTTCGATGCATGTGTTTGTTTTTTTTTTTGGTGTGGGAAGGGGGAACGATGGAGGCACAATAGACACAGACGCATGAAGAAATATGGAAAATATAGAACCATATAACCCTTTCCACAAAGACACTTTTTTTCTCTTATTCAGTATGAATCAAATCATAAATAACGGTTATGGCGTGTCTGTTGTGTTGGGAGGAACACCAAGTAAACATTCTGACACACCATAAAATGTTTAATCACAGATTAAGAGTTATCGTAAACTCTTGAAATGCCTAATCCTCGAACAAAAATTAAATGGCTACACACCGTACTTTTCAAAATCACTGAAGCTTGTAAATGGCAATATTCTGACACACCGATTAAATGTTTAATCATAGATTAAGAGTTATCGTAAACTCTTGAAAAGCCTAATCCTAGAAAAAAAAATTAAATCGTTACACACCGTACTTTTCAAAATCACTTAAACTTGTAAATATTCTGACACACCGATAAAATGTATTCCATAGATTAAGAGTTATCATAAACTTTTGAAATGCCTTTTCTTTAAAAAAGAAAAATTAAATTGTTATACACACCATACTTTGAAACTTGGAAATGGCAACATTCTGACACCGATAAAATTTTAATCTCAGATTAAGAGTTTTCGTAAGCTCTTGAAATGTCTAATCCTAGAAATAAAAATTTAAATCATGACACACCGTACTTTATAAAATCTGTGAAAGTTGGAAATGACAACATTCTGTAGTGACACACCGATAAAAGTTTTAATCACAGATTAAGAGTTATCGTAAACTCTCAAAATGCCTAATCCTAGAAATAAAAATTTAAATCATGACACACCGTACTTTACCAAATCTTTGAAAGTTGGACATGACAACATTCTGACACATGGATAAAATGTTATCACACAGATTTAGAGTTATTGTAAACTATTGAAACGCCGAATCCTTGAACAAAAAGTTTAACTCGTGACAAAACTTCAAAAGTGTCCAGGTCTAGACCTACCTGATATCTTTCATATATTATAAGGTCCAATATTTCAGAAATTGTAAAATCTGAAGAATCAGTGGTATGATGAAGTATATGTGTAATTGTGTTTTCTGACAGACTCTAGCCTAGACACTAGTCCTTTCATCGTCGTCTATCAAGCGCACAGAGAACTCTTTTTAGATCGCCATTTTAAGCATCAAATTTGTTCGATGTTATCACTGGAAGACCAGGAACATAAAAAATATTCAGATTGATGTAGTCTAATCATACATACCAGTTCTGAGACACACAAAACACGATGACAACATTCAGCAGAAAACAAACAAAATCCAAAACTCAGGGACGATGAAGATGGAAATGAGAATGTATTCAAGTTTCGAAACAGGGATTTTGGTCAGCTGGGACTGTGATTACACCGGACCCTTCATACGAATTTCACGTCAAAAACCAAACTATTTTCTCTTAGTACAATGAAAACAGATTCGGTATACTATACATTATTGTTAAGAGCAGTACGGAAGACATGCCGGTATCGCAGACTCGGCCAACTTTATCACAGTAAACAGCGGTCCAAGTTCAAAACGCTCGACGTAGAGTCGACAAAGAACGATTCAGTAAACAAAAATGGCAGACTTCTAAAGGGCGTGGGCTCGGAAAAGGGGGCGTAACTCTAAAGGAGTCTAATTTTCAGGTGTTTATTTCCCTTGAGCGATTTCCGAAGTACGCGTATTAGCACCTATACATTTCAACACTGCTGCTTAGCTTAGTTCCTGACGAGTTGAGAACATCCTTGAATGATCAGATAACATGCATGGGCAGTGCCTGCATATGAGACCTATAAACTAATTGTTATTTATTATTAAAAATCATCATTTATGATCCTCAATTATGCTTGAATTTAAAGATCAGGGGTGAAGGCATTATGTACATGCCAAAAGGAGTAAAGTATGGATCCCTTCAAGGCAGTGTTTACTCCAGATTGTCGATGCACTCCTTTAATTTCAAACTTCCCTCGAAATATACATTGAATGGGTGCCGATCTAGCCTTCTTTCCTGTGCTTTAAAGTTTTCATTCTTGAGGAAAACATAAAATCCCTCCAAATTTTGCAAATTCCCCCTCAAATTTATGGTTGGGGAATGTCTCCCTCAACTCAGATGACCTGGCAAAAACACTTCAAAACATTAAACTTGATAATACAACATGATATTAATGAGTTCTGTTTGAATGTGCTTATAATTTTATTACAAAACATATGGGGAGCTCTAACTTGTTGTAATCCACTTGGGGCTGATTTAAAATAACTAGCACTGTAGGATTTGCAAAATGTTCTGCAATAGCGCTAGTTATATGTAGAGCGTTTTCCAAGTAAGATGATTTAAGTGTATAAGAATTTTTTGAGGTGTTTCCATTTGATGTGTCACAGCAAATCGCTTCAAATCATAGCACTTGAAGACTACCCCTAGAAAAGGTGACTCAAGAGGTTGTGATGGACTGTATGGAACAAACTAATCAGCAGTGAGAAAGAGTGGGCATGTAAACTTCCAGGCAAAATGATGTGGTAGCGATGCATTTGGTGGAAACCTGGCTTTTTGTGTCTTCAACCTCATTTGATAAAGGCAAGAAATCAGGCCACACAAATATCACTAATAAATTTAGTGTTATAAATAGTCCAAGTGATAAACTGTTTCAGTTGTAGAATCTACATCAGTAATAACAAAGTTAGTTGACAAATTTTACTGTTTTGTCCTCAGTAAACGCCATGAGAACATCATCAAGGACCTTGAGAAAAAGGCTGAATCTCACAGAGAGTCCCTGAACAAATTGCAGCACCAGTTTCAGCAGGCTCAGGTCAAGGCTGCTGCGAAGTCGTAGTTGAAGGTCATTGTGTGCGAAAAAGCATGGCTGGGAAGTGTACATCTGTACATACATCTCTTCACATGTGTGTGTGAGTGTGCGTACATGCTGTACAGTTGTGCAAGAATCACAGAAGAAACACATTGCCCTGTATCATGGTGTTTGGATTTATTGTATGTAGCCAGTGAGTGAGTAGCTCATTTATGTATGTATGTGTGCAGATGTGAGTCAGTATGTAAATGGTTCATTGTGGTGTTCAGTAAGTTCTCAGTCTTTTAGTGTTTGATACATTAATTGTTTTTCAGCCTTCATTAGTTTGGGCATGAATGATAGTGGGAAATCATAATTTCAACCAAAAAAAAAACATTTAAAAGTTCTTACTGTACTTCTGTCTTTCATCTCTGAAGATCTGAGCTCAAATGATGGGTCCTAAATCATTGCACATGTTTTCATGCCATGGTTTTGTTATGAAATTTGGTCGTAACTGTAATCACTCTTTTTATCAGTACCAGTGGAAGTTGGGTAAACCAAAATCAGGGCTCAGCTCTTGGTCTTGTTTTTAATTTTTCCATGATCACTGAATATGTTTTGCTCCATCATCAGTAGCAGTTGTTTGAAAAAAGAAAGCTGAGAGTTTGTAAGCGTGATCAGAATCATGGAAGACATTGTGCACAGGGTTCTGTTTGTTTTGCTTGGACTAAGAATTGAGTGAGGCTGAGTGGAGGCTGCTTTCATAGTGTGAGCCAGGGTGTGCTTAACCCTATCTCAGTAAGGTGGTAAGAGGAGGGTGGCCAAGGCATTTCATATAATATATACAAACAAAAATCAGCAAATTAACCTCCAAAGATGAAGATTGTACCTAAAACTTTTGTCATTTAATTGTGCAAGTTAGAACAGGAATTTGTTTGCACATATATAAAAGTTTCACCACCCAACACATTATTTTTATCATGGAGATGAAATTTAGCAGATGGTGATTAAATCAATTCCGGTATGTCAGTTGCAGGCTTTAGACCCATTGAATTGGCACCTGAATGAGATAGAGTTAAGATAAAGGTCTGTATCAGGATCAGGTTGTGTCAGCAGATGTTTGTGTATAAAATGATATGTGGAGTCGGAGAATATGACAGCCACTATTCATACCAAGATTTCCCTGGGTCAGGAAGTTTGTACTTTTTTAAAAGATTAATTAAAATTTCTTATTCCTGAATCCTTAATTTTCAGCTGAATCCCACTCTCATAAGTTTACTGACCTTTGACTTAGCATCAGTTTATACTTCAAGAAATGGGCAAGAGGGAAGTTTGTAACATATCCTTTGAAATGAAATAGCTTGTGTCCTGCCTTGCTTCCAAACCGTTATTGTAGCATATGTGTGTGTCACGTTTCCAAGACCTGTGGAACACAGCTGCGGGTGCATGTCTTTTATACTTGAGTTTTGATACCCATAAATTACCACATGAGTGAGTTTTGTGATGACTTTTGTTATCCGTATTGTGAGATTAAACCAAATCAGGATTGAAGGCTTGCAGAAATTGTTTGTGTTTATTATTATGAAAATGACCCATGCAGAAATCTGTGAGAACACATTTTCACACAGTACCCCAAAATTAACAACAACATATCACACCTTAGTGTGTGCACCTTCACCAACACCTGACAACAAACGGGCTTCCCAGAGATTGCCTAGCCAAACAGACTAGCGCTTACGGATGCCTCACTTGACTTTAAGAATTTGACCAAGGCATATCATGATGAGGAGTACTCAAAATTGTATTAAAAAATTGAGTATATTTGATGAATTAAAGGGGAATGTACACATGCTTAGTAGTAAACACAGATACTGAGGACAGTATTTTTGGTCCTGAGTTTTCATCTCTGGGAGTACATGTATGATTAATTTGTATTTCAGTTAAATAAGTACACATTTAGTTGGTCCCAAGGTGTATACACTAACCATGCTCTACTGTATCTTA
>JAWQUT010000015.1:1508137-1520649 GCA_033807755.1 Ellobium chinense | reverse complement strand
CACACACACACACACACACACACACACATATGTATATACACACACATACACAAACAAACAACACACACACACACACACACACACACACACACACACACACACACACACACACATTATACATGCTTGTCATACATCAACTTGGTGTTTTCATTACATGTTTGGTATGTCATAGAACGTAACTCCTCCATGACACAGCATAGAGCAAATCATGTATATTTTTCAAATTCATTTATCACATGTTTGTGCTCAACAATATCCATTTCCTCTGGTCATGTAAAACTGTCGCGCGACCAGGTCAAATGAGTCAGATATCAGCTTTTGGACATATAGAGTTATTGGTATTGTTGGAAAGGAAAATGAATGTACTGGTTTACAAAAAAAAAAATATTGAGCTACGACATTCCTGTGCTGAGATATTCACGTTCAAAGCTGACACTTGTGATCTCCCCAATATGGCACAGTTTCCTGACTGAGTTTCAACCCTCGTTTCTTTTTTTTATTTCCTTCGGTATATCGAGATTTGTTTGTAACAACTTGTATAATATCAGTGCTTCTCATTACACAATCCCTCACCTCTCACACTGTATATAAACAATGCAGCATTTGATTATCTGAAATAATTACGATTGAGCATAATTCTCGATTAAGAGGATTACGGTTTGGAGGAGTCTATTCTATGAACGTTTAGTACGAATTTAGATAATAATTATAATGATGCAATGCAACAAAAAAGGAACGTCAAGAAACAGGCACAAATTAACTGATTGTCATTAAAGTTATTTTAATGTTGTCATATAATATCAACATGCGTAATTATCATTAATTAAACCAAGCTAACTAATGACGAATAGAGCCACATGATACTCTTTGAATGTTGCGATGGCCCGAGATAATATACCATCGTAATGCTTATGATTAAGAGTATCATCACCTATGGCTACGGTGTATGCATGATATTCGCTATGAAGTGTCCTATCCTTTGGAGAGATCACATTTCCATTTAGAATATTCCTAAGCTGCACTTTTCTGACTTTGCAAATTGTAATTCGAAATTCAGATTACATTATCCGGGGCTACATCCCTCCACCTGATTTACTGGACCTTTATCAAATGCTGGACAGGGCATTTACAAACTATCGACATAGCCTCGTCCCGTTTTCCAAGGGGTAACAGCGTTCAAATAAGTTTTATTCCTTCGTCCAAGTCTAAGGCACATCTTCTTCAAACATGAAAACAACAAAAACTCAACCAAAACAAATCAAAGATAAAAATATTAAGGAGATATTGGTTGATGATATAAATTAAATATGTATTTCATTTTGATGTTAAACTTTGTTGAGAATGACCGATGCTGTCACACCACCGGATTTGGTCATCTGAAATGAAAGAAAATATCAGGAGTGAGCCTTCGTGAATGATTAGAAAACTGGTGAGACCAACTTTAGGAAACTACTGCACAAATTAATATTGCAGCTTTTAAGATGTATGCATAATTCTTCATCTTTGAAAAGACTGTAGTCAGGACGCCGTCCCAACATCTCTGCGTCTAATGAAAGCGTTCATTCATTCATTCATTCAGTCATTCATTCATTCATTCATTCATTCATTCATTCATTCATTCATTCATTCATTCATTTAGTATTCGTTGGTTATTGGTAAGTCACAAAATATTAGACAGTCATTTTGCGTTAGACTTGGGTCTTGATAAAGGCTGGACTAAAGTGATGTATTTTACAGTTCGTCCATTGTTTTCCCATATTTCTACCAACACGGTCAAATGAGTGTCATTTCTATTTATTTTTCTCTCTCTTTATAAATTTTAAAGTATGACTGAATTAAGTCTAATGATAATTTGCAATAGTCTGTCAAACTCTTTGAGAGGGTGAGCCTTCCTTTCTTCTCAGTGATGAGCCTTAGTGAAAGACAGCGTGTTTCGTTCCCACCGGTATAACTGCACGGAACAAAAGAAGATCCTTTTTTTTTCTGTGGACGGTTCTTCGGAGATCCTAAGCAACGGAAATGTGAGTCCCTATGCAAGCGACGATGGATGCGGAAGAGCTAAAATAAAGTGTGCATACTTCCGAGTGCTGTTTGCTATACTTATATCTTTGCCTCATTTATTAGCATACATATTACCGCTGATTCTTGCCACATCCTCCTTCGACGCACGGCCGTTGATAAAAGGTCTCAGTATCAAATCTGAGACCATGATAATGACCGCTCATGACAGCTTCTACTTAAGATGTAACGCAAGACATTTCAAATTTTCTAACTAACGTCTAAGCTCCATCCACTTCCCCGCGGGGATAAAGCACGGGAACAAAGAGGTCCCCACGGACAAACTTACCACCGTCATAACCTTGCCGGAGACGGTCCTGGTGACCGAAGTGGTCCAGCCCTTGCTTGGTACCTTGTGCGTCTCAAGCACTTTCTTCCCTTCTATGGTCAGTGTCATCTTCACAAGGAAAGAAAAGAATGGGCATGATAATAATTATAGAGATAATTGAGAGCTTGCGCATTAAGGATGGGATCTCTTACCATCGTTAGAATTATATAAGTGCATTGGTGCTGAATGCACTCCTTGTAAACAGTATAATATAATTTGAGCACAATGGTGGCACCAGACCTTCAGACTAGCCTTGGCCATCTCGGAACGTTCCAGTGGTTCGAAGAGAAATTTTCATTAAATGGCTTAAAGAGGCTTTTACACTTTGGCTCCTGCAACTTCAATGGAAAAAGACGCTATAGAGTTACTTCAGAATGAACCTAGACTGCACGCAACTATAAACTTCTCGTTTATTTGCATGTTTTTTCAGCGCATCCTATACCTTTCAAGCACTTCGTGTTTTCGCCTTTCTAGACAGAGCAAGAACTGTATAACAGCCCTAAGGATACCAGTGGCCGTATGCACTATGCAGTCCATACGTTAGTTAACGTATTGCGTTATCAGCAGTGAGCACAACTAATGTTTTGGGAGTTTCCCGTGGTTACCGCACTGCGTTAACTAACGTGAGGATTATGTATACGGCCACGGACTTCCACTTAATCACCAAAATTTGCTGACCTTGCCAGCATCTCCCTCTAGAGTGGTGTAGTCCAGCTCCTGGCCTGGGATCACCTGGTACGTTTGGGTCGCATTGGGAATATCGGCCTTGAAGCTCAAAACCATCCTGTAGCCATTTCCCTCCGGGTTGATAGACAAGGTGTAAATCAACTTCTTGTACTGCTCTATCTGCTCAGTTGAGAGACCTGATAACGCAGAAATTTGGTACTTGAAGAAAAAAGGTGCTTCGTGTATGTAGACAGACAGACAGACAGACAGGCAGGCAGGCAGGCAGGCAGGCAGGCAGGCAGGCAGGCAGACAGACAGACAGACAGACAGACAGACAGACAGACAGACAATTATGTAGATAGATAGATAGATAGATAGATAGATAGATAGATAGATAGATAGATAGATAGATATGGATATAAACATAAAGATATATAAACAAACAAATTACATCTACATATATTTACATTGCCCCTCTTTTAGTAAGTGTGTCTAAACACAACATGTCACTCTATGTAATCAAGGCGGTTAAGTTTAAAAACCCGCCAAATCATTTTTCGTGACGCCAGTCCCTTTTTAAAAAACGCCAAATATGAGAAATTTGGCATCACAAACAATGACAATGACAATGACAAAAAGATTTAATGCAGACTTTGAAAGAAGTATATGCATCACAAACATTGAAAACTATAACAAAACCACACATGGCTGCAGATACCACAATAGAAGTGATATCATGCGCAAGAACGCCAATTTAAAAAAAAATATTGAAACAGGTCATTCGGATGTGGGAAAATTCAGTTTCTAATACATTTTAGAGACAGAACAACGCTGCTGACAAACAAACAAACAAATAAGCAAACAAGCAAACAAACAAGAGGACTAGTTCCTGTGATTTCATAACTTCCACAACAATCTGGATGAAATCGGGGGAGAAATATTATGACCACGGTGTGCATGAGGGGGATGCGTTGCTTTGGTCATTGGCACAAAGAACGAACTGTCATCTTTCTATCGGAAAGCACCAGTTTTCGCCATTAATTTAAAAACAACAACAACGTCTTCAGGTAATGGCGTATCGTCTTGAGTTGCGATTAAACGGAGTAGACGATAAACTCTATCCTCTGATTTTTTTGTTACTTGTCTCAAAGTCCCAGTGATTCATCCCGCATTATCGGCGGAGATAGATAGTGTCACTCTGAGAGATAAACAGGTACTGAGACAGTGTTTTCAGTCTCTTTATAGATGTTCATGACCAAAGTCCGTTTTCGTAGAGGATGGGATGGTATGATGTAATACCAGTAATCTATATTAATAAAACGCTTCAGCCAAATTTGTGTCACAGATTTCTTGAGAACTACGTAACGTAAAAACATGCGGTTTTCACCTAAATTCGTAGAAAAATACACAAAAGGTAACTATACACATCAGTCCTCTTTATTTTTTTCACCCTTTTAACAAAAAAAAAGAATGTGTATGGCAACGAAATACAACCTCCGATAGATCTTTTCAGTCTGCCCGATTCGCCAATCGTCCAACTTTTTCACGGAGTTATGCATTCGTCTATGATGTCTTTCGGTGCGCTAGGTATTCTTTCGCCGCTGGTGCGTTGCCTGCCTGCCCATTTGTAAAATGGGGTGTTAGTCTTGTTACTAATAATCACATAAATACTGCACCCATTAAGCTGTGTGAAATTCTGACAGAGGCCGCCGTAGAAACAATTTGGGTCCTGTATCAAGGTGGATCTAGTACACCTAGATATAAAGAAACAATAACTGATAAAGACTAGATTTAAAGCAGAATGCCTCGCTGCACGAAAAGAGAATGTGCATGAAATTTTATTTTTATTCTTTCACTTCGTTATCCAGATTGACCCCGATATCAAGTATACCTCAATAATACGAATAATAATTTGTTTTTTACCATGCACCGAGGCCAATGTTATATCGAGGTTCTTCTGTGGTCCACTTGCAACATGATAAACACCTAAATCAAAGTATCGGTTATTTTCCACTTTAGGAAGTTACAAGTTGCCTTCCAAACGCCGCCCACCACTGTACATATGTAAAAAGATCAGTGTACAAGCCTGTAAAAATAATACTGTTTCTCAGTATACCGAGTCACTTCATGAACGCAGAGGGAAATGAATATATTTTACTTCTTTCAGTGTCGATATTAAACTTACGACTTATATTCAGTACTTGTGTATTACTAAAGCGGCGATACAGCGCTCCTCAGTGAACACCCAATCTTTTGTTCTCCAAACAATAGGTAGCAAAAACAGCGCTCCTCCGTGGGACACCCTTATTAATATTAGTCACTGCTAACAGATTGACTTTCAAGCCGGAGAACTCAAAGAACAAGTGACCCCAATCATCAATTCATCAGTCACAAGTTTGGATCAAAGCTACCTAATTGACATTACTGTATTTGAAGCATTGAAGGAACGAATTAGGCGGTACCCTATAAACAAACTTAGATTATTCAACTGGTAAATTGCCATATCAGAAACTGTAAATTAGATAAAGATACTGAAAGTGTATGTGTGTGTATGTAGAGGGAGGAGTGTATGTGTGTGTGTGTGTGTGTGTGTGTGTGTGTGTGTGTGTGTTGTGTGTGTGTGTGTGTGTGTGTGTGTGTGTGTGTGTGTGTGTGTGTGTGTGTTTACGCAATAACTGTGTGACTTATATTATTTCAGGTTATCATCAAGTACATGTTTTATTGCATAAACCCGTGAACCATTGCAAAACACTTATCACTGAGACAAACAATCTTCAGTTTGTACTGCTTCGTCAATAATTAACTGATAAAATAACAACAACAACAATAACAAAACCAACCTGTCCTCCATTTTGTCACAGATTTTATTGCACGTAAAGAAGTATAATGTATAAGATCCGTTACGCCTATAGTTCAACCTTTAATATCACAAACTCCCTAAAGATCAACAGACATTTCCCTCTCAGAACAGCGTAAACAGAACATGTGGGGAGTCAGCCAGTGCAAACATGTGCAGTCCCTTGAGCTTTCTGCTGCTCGTATTCAAAAGTTCAGGTTAAGGGGCGGAGATACAAGAAAGGAACCATCAGCCTGAAAATCGCTGCCCATTTTCCAGGGCTGGAACTGAGACTTCATTGAGCCTTTTCGCTGTAAAGAGATTTGGTCGAGGCCCCCATCATTTTGGTGACCAGGGCTGTGCTTTTCCTTCACACCTCAGCCCTGTTTACTAAGGCTTTGTACGTTTCTGCACAAAATAAATGCTCCATTTAAAATTCTTTGTATAGGGCGGTAACTCGAAAGGGAAATACAAAATAATACGTTATGTCTAATTACACATCTTATTATTTGGACGTTATCGATAATAGTATGTTCATTTTTTTTTTAAGCGGTCCCAAGCAGGTTGCAAGTTTGATAAAGTAATGCAGCTCTGGATTGTGCAGGACTCCTAGCGAGACGGAAATAAGAAAAAAAAACAAAAAAACGAAACATCGGAACCCCACAGAAATACTAACAAAATTTTTAATGTTTCTCAATGGTCTTAGGCCCTAGTGAACCTGGTGAATAACAGAACAAAACATCTACCAAAATCTGGTCTCCGGAACTCATGAATTCTTGAAATCTTTTGACTAACTGTTTTTCTCGTAGCAAGATGGTTCTGAGTCCGTCATTGTCTATCAAACTTTACTCAAGAACTCGAACACCTCACAAGCTCAAAATAGTGGGTTCTGTGGCCGTATGCATAATCCATAAGTTAGTTAAAGTACTGCGTTAACTAAATTGAAAATTCCTAATGTTTTGTGAGTTTCCCGTGGTTACCACAGTGCGTTAACTAACATAAGGACTATGCATGCGGACACTGGTCCCAGAATTTAATGGCCCTACTGCATTTAGTTCATACCACATGACGACTGAAGACATAAAAAAAAAAAAACAACCAACAACTCCACTTTGTCAACAAGTAAGCATATTCTTATCGTTATCTGAACTAGATCTAATATCAGATGAAAATCAGTTGAAGGGTAGGAGGGACTGTTGAAAAAAGGTGTTATCTGCAAGATCTTAATTTGACATAAATGGATAAACGAAATTACTCCTATTTTGGTGAAATCTCTACTATATTAATGCTATGCCCTCCACCTCTCTTTGTCCCAGAAATTGCGGAAGCTGTAGATGTATGGCTTTCAGCTCGACATTTTCCCTTCCTTGCAGAGTTGCTTTTTAGAAGCCCAAGTAGCCTAACAATCAACAATAAAGTAACGCTAAGGCGGCTTTTGGCGTGGGAATCGAAGCACCTAGACAAGTCCTGAGTGCGGTGATAATGTTTTCCAGCAACAAGTAAACAAAAAGGGAACAAAGTACAAGTGACACAACCAGTGTTCCGCACCCTCTCTGTTGAAAAGGAAAATCCGCCTTTGGGATGATCAGGTTTCTAAGTGAGGGATACAATGACCCAGACAGCCAAACATGTATTAGATATAGCCAGATATAGATGTAGAACATTGTGTGAGAATTATGAATGGGAGAGGGGCAGATGATGGTTGCAACAGCATGTAAGTTCAGTAGCTGGTGTTCTGTTTTGATGCTTGGAAAAAAAGTTATCCTGAAAAAAAGTGAACTGCACTTTTTGCTTACAAAAGTCAGCGGGAGAAATGTCATTATTTTGTCCACTACTTTCACGTATACCAAGGAAACCAAAACTGCATAAAAAATGAAGTGATGACAAGAAACATTAGCTTCAGAGCTCGCTGCTCATATGATGCAAACGACGCACACTTGTGTCTTGCAACAGTTGGTTATGTTATCATGAAGCCTAGTATTAAAATATGGAAAACGCGGGTCAGCTATCCAATCCATTTTGCCTTGCAGTTTTTAATATGTGAAAACTAAACCACGTGAAATTTGAGTAATGGCTTCTAAGCTAAATGTTGGCACATAATTTGATACTCATGAAAATGATCTGTTCATCGCTTTGGAGTTGAATACTATCCGAGTGCCTTTATTTTTAGGAAGAAACTTCATCATTTACAGTTGCCCTTTTTTTTATATTGTTTTTTTTATATTAAATCAGAAAATATGTTAGATCATAATCATAATAATGATAGAGAAGTAGGTCTAATAGTACATACCAAAAGATGTAGCCATACACACACACACACACACACACACACACATTTACGCACACAAACACACTCACACACACACACACACACACACACACACACACACATACACACACACATACACACACACATACATACACACACACACACACACGCGCATAATATAGACGCACATGCATAATACACACACACACACACACACACACGTGTTGCTATGGCAGTGTCACAAAGGCATCAGAGTGAGGTCACCACTGTAGCTACACTGAAATAGTTGATTCGACAATGCTATTTAAATGAATTTCTCTGGTACTTTAACAAAACCCAAAGCATTTCGTTTATAATATGACCAGTATACACCGTTCGAATAAAGTCATATGTGACTAAAGTACCAGCTCACAAAGTCTTGCACTTTGCAGTAACCAGAGAGTAGATCCAAACAGAGACTCTGACTAGTGAAAGCGATGCAATGTTCCAGTAGGAATTTTTAATCACAGTCTCCGCATCCGGCAAAAAAAAAAAAAGCACCAGTTCTGACTGTATACTCTTCGGCGTGCAGCAGCCAAACACTGACGGAGGAAATTTGACGATTAAATAGTTCGGTATTGAGAAATCAAGAAGTATGAGATCATTAATCGACCAGGAGGCCACGTTTTCGGAGTCTGGCCTCCGGAAGCCAAATAGAAAACTATGTGACCAAAATCATGACAAAGCAAACTTTAAGAGGCTGAGAAAGTTTTGCTAGAGACCACATCTGGCAATCATAGTGAAGAGGATAGAGTGTGCAAGGCTTTTGGGTCCGCCGTAAAAGGGAATATTACAAAATTAAAACCAAATAAAGGAGTTGTTTTAAAGATGTTAGAATCAGATATCGTCACTTACCAAGTGCTTTGCCAAGCTCGTCGGCATTTGTTGTCTTTGTTGGATCCAGTTCCCAAGTGCCGAAGAATGAGGGGTCCATGGCTGTACCTTACTGCTGCACGGAGTCACCAAAGTCTGTGATCAGAAAATTGCTGGAAACAAATAAACCAATTATTTTGAGAACTGGACTGATCGTTTGTCCATTAATTGTCTGGTTGTCTGTTTATTTGTTTCGTTATGTACTGTCCAACAGTAGCTTTAAGTCCATATTTTGTAATATCGTTACATTGGGAATAAACTTGTAAGACTGAAAGAAAAATTTAAAAAATACACCCCGCGAGTTTTCAATTAAATCATTCCCACATCATACGTAAAACAGACTTATAATCGTGCACACTTCCTTTCTTTCTCCCCCCCCCTCCCCTTCCCCAGTAAATCATGAAATTAAAAGAGACAAATCTGTTGTTATACAGATCCTTTTCACTTCCACTTGTTGCATGTTTCCACTGTGGGATTCGTATGAATTTTAAATTTGAAATTCAACTTTTTCCCCCCTCTAGTTTAATTTTATCGAAGTTTAATTTACGAAGTCATTTTGTTTCTTCGAAAGCCACGTTGCAAAGTATTCAGTGGTGTCTTTCTCAACCCAATCATTCGACTGAAATTTTTAAAAAATGGAGTCATAAAACTCAATTTTCTGCTGAAATTATAGAATTCTGAATACAAAAGACCAGTGGAAAATAACTTTCGTGAGGTCTTCAATTTTGAACAGTTTTAGATCAAACCTTTTAACCTCGGCCTTGGTTCACCCACATGCAAAATAACAATCGTCTAGATTTTTAGTATCTAAAAGGGGCAGTTACTTTCGTATGCGGTTTTGTTTTGTTGTTGTTTTTTTTTCATTTTGCGAATTAAGTCCGTGTATATGAACATGGACGATAATTATTTTTAGGCACAGACATATATAGGGAGCCATTCAAATGCAAAGAACATTACAGAAAAGATTGCCTTTAAGTAGTTTAAGATACTCACCTCTACTGAGTCCCCTCACGTGCTAGACAACAAGTTCAGCAGTTCCGGCTGTCTTTTTATAGAGTCTCACCACCAGCTGTGACGTTCCTACGGCAGATGGTAGGTGGGATACGCACATGTTTGAGATTCGTAGATTTGCGAATCCGATTTCGTTGAAATAGCAGATTCGTTGAACACGAGTCCGAATTCGAATCTCCAAATATCGAATTCAGATAAAGACATGAAGTGATGACATTTTTGTAACTCCAATTCCCAATTCAATAACATGAACAAATTGAATTTAGTTGGATTCGAACTCCAGTACACGGATTTACCGAATCAGAATCTTGGCTCAAGAATTTCAGGGAACACGAATTTGCTATTCGAACGCGTCCGCTCTTAGCAGAGGTCAGTGTAGACCGATTCTGATGATAGTATTGGATTTCATGTGCCAGCTCAAATATAAGTACTAAAGCACACAACAATTTTTATCATGGAAAAAGTGTCTTACATCATATATGCAAATAAAAAAACTGCCCTTTATCCCATATACAGTATCTCTGATCTTTCTTTATGTAAAAATACTTCTTTTTTTTTTTTGAAGGGGGAAGGGGGGAGGGAGGAAGAGGTTGGGAATGTAAGGGTGAGGGGAGGGGATGGGAAAAAGGTAGATTTATGAGTTCATTATAAAATACGTATTATATTGTTTTCGGGGCTGGTTTTGGGATGATAATTCGACAGTCATCATTGAAATTACCATCTTTGCAGCCAGAAAAAAACGTTTGAATGTGGCTCCTGTTGTTGTATCACCATTTTGGAGGACTTTTGACATTTTGACCTATCAAGATCATTAGCTTTGGAAAGACCATTTGTGCATATTACTATCTCTGGACCTCAAACTCAACCATCTAGTCTCATTTTTTGTGGATGAATTAATCCCAATTGTAAGCATAATCCTTTCATTATTCTGCGCCTTTTGTAATGGATGGCTACTTGAAAAAGTGGCAAGGGCATTCGTTCAGCCATTCATCTTTTAAAAGTTAACCCTTGAGGTCTCAAACTAACTTTTGCTCCTCTCAGTATAGATGTAATTGGGGAATTATTCAATTTCAAGGGCGAAATGTGTATGTATATTACGAAATATAAAGTTTTGAGCCATGATCTTCGCACGGTTAAGCATGCAAAATCTGGAAAAAGAATATGATAAAACTTGTTCTGACTAAAAGGGTCCCTGTGTAGTTCCACATCCTGTAAAGCTTCAATTTACCAGAACACATGAGTCTAAATCCTCTGTGTGAAAAGATAAAATAGGATGTCCAATCTCCACAAATCCCATAGCAGCCATTTTGAAAACAAGATGGTATAGAAAATTAAATTGGCAACAACCAAAATCTCGAACTACAGCATGAAACTAAAGACCTTTTAAAAAAACTGTTGTTGAAAACTATGTAAGACTTTTATAAAAAGTTTGTTTTTTTTTAAATTGTACATGAATTGTTTCACTTTTCGATTTTTGTGGCATACCGCCATACACTAGTAACGTAGATCTAGTTAACACCACGTCATTGTGTTAATTTTTTTATTCGACTTTAGATTTCACTGAAATAAGCAGTCAACCAATATATCGGCTTGCACCAGCCTACTAGGTAACTAAAAGACCACTCAAACCAGCTCATGTATCAGCCATAGAGACAGACAGATTGTCAGCAGGTATAGATTGGAAACTCTCTTACTCGGAGCATGAGACAAAGGAAGATCTTCAGAGCAAGATACCCCAAACTAGCAAATGTTTCGGACTTTTGACATGCTGACACTCCTAAGCGTCTAACATGTTAGGACAATAATTATAAGGACTGGAATGTCCAAACTTTGCACTCCCAGCTAACTGGTCAAGTCACTTAATAAATCTCTCAATTTGCTGAAAATCTTATGGTGCCACTACCCTGGTATTGGCAGTTTTAGCTTACATTTGGACACTATCTTTCACTGGCTGTAGTTAGGTACTCATTTTATAGAAGTTAACCCGAGGAAAATGTAAATGGAATGATTCCCCAAAGCACTTGCGACGTGATTATAGCTGGAATCGAACGTACGATCTTACGATCGTTCGGCTGTATATGATTTTTCCAAAACTCGATATGTGGTCTCTGAATATTTTTCAATAAAAGGACATAACAGAAAAGTAATTGCTCTTCAAACATAAAATTACTTTCTGTTAAAAAAAAAGTAAAATTTGAGGGAGTGCAAATTTTTAGCTCAATTATAATTTGATTGAATTAACACAGAAATTCATGTTTGAATAAAGCACTTACTCATTTTTAAATGAAAATGCCTTTACTGAGGTTTGAAAAAACGCTCTTCAGTGTTTGATTTTATCGATATCTGAGATTCAGCCCTGTCCCTCGCTACCGGTGGTCTGTCAGTCTGTCTGTCTATCTGTCTGTCTGTCTGTCTGTCTGCCTGTCTGTCTG
>JAWQUT010000015.1:1379540-1393607 GCA_033807755.1 Ellobium chinense | reverse complement strand
GGGGGGGGGGGAGACTTTGGCTGACTCGGGGGCGTGGAATTAACCACACGATAGCACCGAGTACCGGGCGTCTCACTCCGTTCAGCCATGCCAAGTCCGACGGTTCAAGATACCAGCGCGCCTCCCTTCTGAGACATTCTTCAGAAGCGGCTGCATGAGGTGGACCCCAGACCTCAGAGGGCGGCTCAGCTGCGTACAGCTATCACCCAGGTGTGAGGACAGGTCCGTCAACAACAAATCAACAACCTGATACACTCCAAACCCCGAAGGTGCAGAGCTGTGCAGGCAGCCATGGTAGACTATCCGGCTATCTTCGTAAAGAGATTGGGACTTCAACAAGGGACAGAACTCATGTCAAACTGCTTAACATTTCTACCTGTCATATTGCCGTCGTTTTTGGTCTTTTTGGCGAGAATGGAAATTTCTCAATTTAACGAATTTAACTTGCAGTTTTTTGTTAAAGATATTAAGAATACAGTGGAATCCGCTTAAGCGGGACCGCCCGCTTATGTGAGACGAATGCCTGGGGAACGGAATTTTTGCTATTTAAATCTATACACGTGAGCGGGACGGCAACCCACTTAAGCGAGACGACTTGGAGCCAGATCTCTGTAATATACACGCTGTTTTTGACAGGAATGCTGCAAATTGTCACAATCGTACTGTGTCTCAGTGTTTGTTTACCTTTGCCCAGCAGTTGAAAACCTGAGAGCTACAAAAAAGCTTGTACCGACGGTCCTGATTTAACCCCCCCCCCCCCCNCCCAACCCTCTTACGTTGCGTGAGAAGTGATTGACACTACCTCCCCATAGCCTTCTCTCAGGCGCACGAATGGATGAATCAGAGCAGGCATTCATAGCCGCTGGTCATGTAACCCGCGCAAGCATCATCGGATCAAGATTAAATAAGCCCCGCCCCTTGTCAGCTTTCTTCAGCTTGGGCAATGATTGACACTTACGAGCCTTACCTGTGCTATTGCTCAACACTCGGCCGGGATTTCGTTCACAATCACATAGGCATGACCATAGTGTTGCGTAAAGGCTTTTTGACACACGCCGCTGGCGTCGCGCTCTGGTCAGATTTGGAGCGAGAAGTGTGACGCTTACCTTTGCTGGTGTTTACGATCATGTAAATTCGAACCCAATTTAGCTTTGATTACNTTTGATCACTTGCATGGGGGGCGGCAAACATCTCGACTTCAGAGATATTAGACCTCTCATATTCTCTCCAGTTTTATTTTAACATGTCTCCTTTCTTTCTCTCCGATGTAGACATGTCCCCGTCTTTAAAAGAAATCGTTTTTAAATTTTCAAAGGAGAGTGTGGAGAAGGCTTAGGTGCCTCTTTGAAGCCAACCAAAAATCCCGTTCGTCGCGAAGAAAGACTAATAACATGCCCTGAAGTCTACTGAAAATGCACTTAGACTGCAATAAGTATACATTATGTTATTTTAAACAGTACAGATACAATTTAAATCTGATTCCATTGTCACACCTCACTAGCAGCAGGTAGACTAATGATTATGCCTTAACTTGAATGAAACGCACAAACTATCTAAGAAATCACTTTATAATGGATAGTCCGCTTAAGCGGGTTCCACTGTATTACATTTAAAGTCATTCGTGCATTACATTTAAAGTCATTCGTGCTGAACCAGAAAGCGTTGCACTGAAGTTTTGATCAGATTAAAAGACATCACTATAATTCTGGCTACTAACTTAAGGTTAACAAATGAAAGAAACACTCTGAAGACAGTATTCCATCATTCTTCAGTATTATCTTTATTGCATGTTTCCCATTTTCTCATAACGAGCAAAACAAAAAAAAATGAAATGCATGAGTTCAACAAAGACAAAGCAACATAAAAGTCAAAAATGAAAAAAAAAAAAAAAAATGACAAAAGGGAGTCAAATGAACTGGCACAATATATTTTCAACTACTGGGATATGTATTGTAATGGTACAGTGGAACTGCTGTTGCAAGCACTATTAATTATTATTATTATTACTACATTACCATTAAAGTTTACAGGCAGGGGTTCATTATTATTCTTTCATCTCATTATTCAGGTCTACCTCAATTACACTAATTTGCAATACAAGGGTGGGTCCAGAAGTTATTGACCTGACTGAAGAGGTTATGCCACAGATTTGAAAATCATTTTTATAAACTGACAGCAAAGCTACACTAACACACCATGCTTGCAAATTTTTTGGGAAAAATATTCATGTGTTTTTCTATAGCAGTGACTATAACATGAATCCTAACTCTAACCCTAACCCTATAACATGAATCTTTTGAAAGGAATATTACTGGTCGACCAATGCTTTTAATATATACAGAAAAAGGCTGACTGTCTGTACCAGAAATTCTGCCATTTTGCAGTTGGTGACTGTATGCATCAGAATGACCGTTTTACAAGGGACAAATTATTGCTTACTCAAAAATGTACATAGTTGGCCAATTTGTAAACTGTAAAAGCAACGTGAGAACAACCCAGGAAAGGACAGAAAACATTAAACTCTATACGACAGTGCCGAAATGTGAATTCGACCTAATGTGGCATTTATGTTTCGGTCATCCTACATAAGAGGATAGCACTGAGTCAAGAAAATCCTAACTAACACAGCCTTTCAGCTAACGGGTTGCTATTTCTCAGACCACAAACCCAAATAAGCAAAAACAAAACTGACCGAGTATTATGGAATTTTCACATACTACATTTTTTAAAGCCCAGGTGGCCACAACTATCAATGGTGTATTTATTATTTCTCTACATGAAGGCAGCAGAACTATTGTAGGCCTATGTTTTAGACCAGGTGTATGAGGACTTTCACTACACAATAAATGAAAAACAAAAAAGAATCCTGGTACCATAGGTCACTAGTAATAATATAATAATAATGCGGTTTATAAGTCTCATATCCAGGCTAATGCCCGTTCATGCGACTTCACACTATTATTACCCCAGCAGGCCTGATCACTCTAGGACTTTCTCGACTCCCTGGGGAGCATACAGTGCCACTGCCATTTATAGGCGCTGATCACTAGCATTCTGACAATATCTTCCACTGCCTATAACCAGGTACCCATTTTACAGACGGGTGGACTGAGGAAAATGTGAATGAAATGCTTTCCCAAGGCACTTACAACATGACCATGGTCAGGAATCGAACCCAGGACCTTTAGATCTTGAGCCCAACGCCGTAACCATTAGGCCACGCTGCTCCACAGTATACAGAGTATACAAAGATCCCATCATAACTACTGAGTTCTAATTACTATACTGTAGGCTAAAAAAATGAGTCTTTTCACCATGACATTTGTGCTTTCTCACTGCAGTGGGTGATCAAAACAACCAGGTGATCTCAATAAATATACATCAGCTTACATTGGCAAATGTCTTCAAGCACGACCAAAATACATACAGGCTTCAAGCAGTTCCAGAATACATACTGACTGCATTTGTGGGTAATACAGAATATAGGAAAGCAAAATGTATTCCACAATTCAAACCAATAGCTGCATGCATTAATGGCTATGTAAGTTCATCAAGTTTCAACCTTTTGGAAAATGTTTATCCTGGCTGGGTGGCCAGCATAGTCCCAACACATATAATTCTGACCAGGCAGGCTCTGATCAGTCAAACACTGAATAAGCTTTACAGGTCAGAACGACAATTCAATTGTTACAATCATTCTGTCATCTGATACACATATTATATTGATCCACAGTGCACATGCGACTTCCCTCCAATGTTATAAAATAAACTGCACAGACCATGCAATTGCAGTTGATATTTTGAAGTAACAAAATACCCCAATAAAGAAGATGGCCAAAAAAAAACTTCATTTAAATTTAAATAACTTAATTACAACTGCATGCCACTGAAATTTACCACACTTTAGCAGGTCAAATTGTATGTTAATGCTTCAAATTTCAAACATAAAGATTCAGATGCTGTGGTTATCTCAAGCTAAATATTTCCAAACACATATCTAACAATAGCATGGCAGTTGGGTGCTTGACACACTAGACATGAAATGTCATGTTTTGTTATTTGTTTTTAATTTTTCACTGTGACATAATTATACACCTAAGTCATTGACACTTGCAGCACTTACAAATTACATGTACATGTACATCCTTCTGTAAATGTGCTCAAAATTTTATCCCAATACTTTTTGTTGAAGCCCTCACACTTAGAAGTTAGTACATTTTTTATTTTTGACCACTTAGAATATCTTACATTGGTCACCAATTACTCATGCAATTTCCCCCAAGGCTATGGAACCCACATTTCTGGTTATGATATAGTCTGATATGCCCTCATGTATAAAGACTGGTTACATTGTTAAGATGGCTTATCTGTGAGACAGCTATGAAACATTGCTGCTGTTTTAACACAGCAATAACACTGGATATATGAATCCATATCATATGACCCTATGTACGCATGCAAGAATGCCATTTTGTGAAGGGTAAGAGAAAAAGAAGGGTGAGGAAATGAGGGAAGAATGCTCTGCAAGGTAGAAAAAGCAGGGCAAAATATGACAATATTGCTGACTGCTGTATACTTCTATGAAGCTCCAGTAAGAACTGCTGTTATCTTTCTTCGATGCCTCACACTAAATAACAGCCTGGTAAGTGCAGCTGGCACTGTAGGCAATAAGGGCTGTACCGAATTCTGGTATGAAAAGCCCCATGATTTTTTGCCATCGTGCAACAGAGTAATCATCTGGCTAAATTCACATTTTTGCAATAAATGAGTTTTACTTCTGACAGCATAGTCAATCATTCAAATGGATATTCTTAAGTCGACAGCTGCACTGTCTTAGAGATGACATTATCTTACACATTATGAAATGTGGAACTGGCATTGACAAGAAAAGTCTAATCTCATTTTGTTTCCTACAATTTGCCATCAGTGCGATGCATTGTGCTATATATGGAAATTGTAATTGCAGCAATGGCAACATCTTAAAACAAGGAAGTACTGTATCAAATTTCATTTGATTTTTAGCAGTCCCAAGCACCTGAACTCAGCATAATGCTATCTTCAAATGAAATTATATGTTTACTTTTGTTATGTTAACAATAATGTCACAGCACAAACAATGACCAATGAGTTTGGGTCTCTGTGGAAATGGGAGAGTTTGCATCTTAAATCATCTGAGGTCTGTAGGAGCTCTGACCTGTGGTATTGTGTTATTCAAACTAACAGAGCCATCGCATCACGTCTTTCATGTTCCTCTCACTGCAATAAATTTTATTAAGTTAAATTTATATTTTCTTAAGTTATGTAAGCTTCAGAAAAACAATTAAGATTTTTCTGTGAAATTTGCTCCCTAGCTTTGCATGGTCAATTATAACCAACACTTAAAATCAAACCCTCNATATGCCCTCATGTATAAAGACTGGTTACATTGTTAAGATGGCTTATCTGTGAGACAGCTATGAAACATTGCTGCTGTTTTAACACAGCAATAACACTGGATATATGAATCCATATCATATGACCCTATGTACGCATGCAAGAATGCCATTTTGTGAAGGGTAAGAGAAAAAGAAGGGTGAGGAAATGAGGGAAGAATGCTCTGCAAGGTAGAAAAAGCAGGGCAAAATATGATAACATTGCTGACCGCCATATGCTTCTATGAAGCTCCAGTAAGAACTGCTGTATCGTTCTTCGATGCCTCACACTAAATAACAGCCTGGTAAGTGCAGCTGGCACTGTAGGCAAGAAGGGCTGTACCGACTCCTGGTATGAACAGCCCCACGATTTCTTGCCATCATGCAACAGAGTAATCATCTGGCTAAATTCACATTTTTCTAATAAATGAGTTTTACTTTTGACAAGCTAGTCAATCATTCTAATGAATATTCTTAACCTCGACAGCTGCACTGTCGTAGAGATGACATTATCTTACACGTTATGAAGTTAATGTATACTTTTCATACCCTATCACTATGACATCATCTGCGTAATTAGGAATGGTCCAATGTGCTACTGGCATTGACAAGAAAAGTCTAATCTCATTTTGTTTCCTACAATTTGCCATCAGTGTGATGCATTGTGCTATATATGGAAATTGTAATTGCAGCAACAGCAACATCGTAACACACAAAAGTACTGTATCAAGATTTTTAGCAGTACCAAGCACCTGAAGTCACCATATGCTATCCTCAAATGAAATTATATGTTTATATTTGTTATGTTAACAATAATGTCACAGCACAAACAATGACCAATGAGTTTGGGTCTCTGTGGAAATGGGAGAATTTGCATCTTAAATCATCTGAGGTCTGTATGAGCTCCGAGCCGTGGTACCGTGTTATTCAAACTAACAGAGCCATCGCATCACGTCTCTCATGTTAATAAATTTTATACAAGTTTACATTTTCTTAAGTTATGTAAGCTTCAAAAAAACAATTAAAATTTCTCTGTGAAATTGCTCCCCAGCTCTGCATGGTCAATTATAGCCGTCACTTGAAATCAAACGCTCTACCAAGCCAAATGATAGAGCACTGAGAGCACTGTGACCCAGTAGTGTTAAAACTGTATTTATTCCAATGGAAAATAGAAGTGACTACTGACCAGAGAACTGTCTCTCTGCATTCATTAGCAACCCAAACAGATCTAGACCAGAACCACTGTTTCACTGGCACCAGCAAAAAGGATAGAAATGAACCATGCAACACCATGTGGCAGAGCCTGTGCCTGCAGAAAGTCATGCTTAGATTCTACATGATGCAGTGGGAAGGCCATACAGTTCATCACAACCTGTCACTGATCGGATTTCATGGAATGATCAACAAATACAAGATATTCACACAGAATCAGAATTGACACAATAGCTTGCAGAAAGCAGCTCCCTAATATTTTTTTTATGTTTGAGAAATATTTTTTTGCCTGCTTGTAAACTAAATTCGGGCTCCAAACTGGGCTGCTTGCTCTTGAGAGAAAGTAAAACCAGTCAACCAAATCTGCCAACAGATCAAAAACTACAAGGAAAAAGAAGGTTTTTGGACCCATCTTGTTGAGTTAAGATAAAATATACAAGTAACTTTTTTAATTGGTAATTAATTATGAATTACAATATGTGAAGTTCGCTCGCAAAAAAGTTCAGTCCATTTCTAGAAGGACAGGAAACAGGGACAGGGAGTTAATTCGATCAGATGCCACATTGATGCCATGTAATCACAATTTGTGCTTAATGCCAACTGCGGCTGTGTTTCGAAGATAAAAGTCACTGGATAATTGTGACTTCATTTTATTGTAACATTTTCTATGCTCTCAAGGTGTTGCAAATAAAAGGATAGAATGAGCAATTATGTGACACTCTCAAAAATGTGGCTGATAACTATTGTTTTAAAGATGACCTGCACATTTCACATATAAATATTTAACGTGACAAAGCATTACAAAATTTATGGTCACATGATTTGTTAGCAACCTTTAGAGAATGACATGCAGTAAACAACAATCATCAATATTTCCTGATGCCAAGTACATGTAGAATAGAAATACACATTATCAATATTTCACATATAAAGTGCACACAGTGGTATGGCTGTTGAAGAAAAGGCAAAAAAAAGCTTGATAAATTATCAGGTAATGCCACTTTCTGTAATTCCACTTTGAGATATGGAATGTGTAATGCTTTAGAAGAGAAAACTGCAGGTGCAAGTTTCACTTGAAGTCATATTACTTTATAATAAAGAGATAGAAATTTTCTACATCCTACTAAAATTTGTTGTGGTTGTGTGTGCATGGTGTGTGTGCATGAATGCATACATATTCATATAGAAATGAAGTGTTTATGAGTGTTAAATTTATTTTCAGCTAGCAAAGATGTCATGGCACTGCTCAGGGAGGGGAGGGCAGGGAGCACCCAAACTCAAATAATAATTTCTCCCAGCCCCAGCAGGTGGGATGACTGACATGATGTTTAATATCTTTCCTCCCAATGTTTCGGTGTTTTTGCTTTACACCTTTCTGATGCATAGTGACTATAAACCACTGCACACTGAGGCAACACACCACACTCTTTAATTCACCACTACTGAACACAGCAACTTGCACACCAGGCTGCATCCATCCTGCACTGCTTGAGCTGCACCATAATATCACACAGCAACAAGCATATTTCTCTTTCAGAAGGAGGCTAGGTGAGAGAGTGCTTCTAACAATCTCATTCCCCCAATTCAAACCACAGAAAGGTCTCTAAATCCCCTGCGGTCGCAGCGCTTAGAAAATACATAGGTCCTAGTGCTTAGAAAATACATAACTGACATAGACAGGCCACACACTGGTCTGGGCTGTCTGTGGGTTCAATGGGCATGGGTGTTCATCCAGTGAAGCACTCTATCTTCATGCTCCGGCTACAGCAAATGGATGAGTCCTAGGGCTCTTTAAATTCTTTCTTTGCCCAAGGACCTATTGCATCAAAAATCCCACCAGCACATACCCATGCCATAGCAAGTTACTTCTGGTGATGCAGAAGATGTCTTGGTTGCCCTGAGGTTCAGCTTTGCAGCCATGCAGCCTGGGACTTCAACCCTGTGGCAAATCTGGGGTGGTTGGCAGTGTCACTGAGCCTTCAACCCGACTCCCAGCACAGCCTAGTTCCTGGCACCATGAGATGGGTAATGGGTATACAGCTACTGCAGCTCAGCTTTGGAGAGAAGGTCTTTGGGAATAGCTTTCTTGCCAATGGATCCAAGTAGTGGAAATATGAAACCAACACCTAAACCCCCTCCCCCACTTGTCCAGAAGGGCACCATCTGCCTGAGTCCTTAGGAGTCACTGATGCCAATGCAACTTCATTTTCCACTACTGCTGCGCTCTTTGAAGTATAGACTTAGAGAGACTCTATGACTGTAGATTAAACAATGACTACACAAATACCAAGTACAAGAATCAAGACAGTGATGAACTATGCAAAAGCTTAAAGACTACAAGGGAATCTGACTAAAAAATCAAATGCATAAATATCGTGGTCAATAATCAAATGAATTATTTATATTTTAAGGTGGTCAACAATCAAATGAATCATTTATATGTTATTGTGGTCATATTATTTATATGTGTAATTAAGAACCTGTGCCATTTATTTTGGTATTTATCAAAGCTACTCTTCTTGACAATATCTCTGCCTGTAAAATTTGCTTGTGCTTTTCATATTTCTTTGAACATTTGTGCAAAAAAAAACAAAAAAAACAACCAATACTCAGTGACACAACTTATACATTTTCCAAACAAAAGCAACAGCAACAGGTATCAAGTATATAGAAGCAGTGTCTTGTTAAAATTACTTCTGGTTCAAACCAAGCTGGAATCCTTACAAATTATGGAATCTGTAGTAAATCCTGCATGCTCTGTAGGTGTCTGGCTGTTGGACAGGAGTGAATTTTACAATAAACACCAGTTTGTCATGATTACTACAGTACATGTTTACCTAAAAGTCGCACCCCCTCGCTTCCTCCCTCCACACTTTTGATCCCACATAAAACTTCAAAAGAAAAGACAGCCTGTTTCAGACTTATGACAATGAATTTACTAAGGAATCACTGCACACGGGTAAAGATCTGATAATGATGTTGTCAAATGTACAAATTGATGTGACTTGGTGACAAAGAATTCCAAACAATACAGTCCTAAGTCTTGTAAAATTTTGGGATTTGGCCTCTTACGGTCAGTCAGTGCCCAAAAAGTAGAATGAAAACAGGCAGACTTGTCGGGGGGAGAGAAGAAGGAGATGCAAGAATGTCCAGCATTATGACTGCTGCTCACTTTAGACTGGGAACCCTGAAATTCATAACTTGAATTTGACCACTCATGACCAACAGGCTATGGGTACCAGCTCAAACATGCACTATAAGCATGGGAAGAGCGAACAATGAAATCTATTGCCACCAAATGGTTTAAAAAAATATACCATATAGAAAACACAAATTATATTTTGAGTCATTGGAATTTGCCAATCCGGACTTAATCCACTGAATGACTTCAGACATCCAAGAGGATCACCATCATATCATCATCCCATCATATCATTAATGCTCTTCAAAAATGGTCTAATTCATTTATTAAACTTAAGAGAGAATGTGGGGGATACATTTCTATGGCAAAGTAAAGGAGTGTCAGTATTTCTCTTTGCAACTGCAGTTTTGTTGAGAAAATACTGGAGCAAAGTGGTTATATTAACAAGTCTGCATGGGCCTGGATCTGAAAAACAATACAGTACCCTTATTTTAAAAAAAAAGTGTGCTATGTCTGATGTTAGCCATTTTCAAAGCATGGTGACAGTACATCTGGGATGACATCTATTTGCTGTACTTATGACAGATAATCTAAACTGAAGTAATCATTATAATATGTTGGTGAACACAGGACATAACCTCCAATATGAAGTTGTTTCTCAAAACATGCATGAGTTTGATTTTCAGATGAGAGTCAACACTGATGTATTTTTTACAGAGCTGCCAACCGTCCCGATAAAATCGGGACCGTCCCAATTTTGCATTTTGCCCCAGCCTGGTCGGGCGAATGCTGATTGCTGTTTTTACTTTGCTGTTCCGTTAGTTGTTTTTTTTCCTCTCCCTGCACTCGGTCCGTATTTAATGCCGGCGTCACGCGTTGTGCTTCCGGCAGGTCGTCTGTGGTAGGTCATTTCCGGTACATTGAACGTTTGCGCCACACCCGCAAGGTTTGGAAATGAGGTGTCCCTACTCCAGAATTCATTTGGTTGGCAGGTCTGTTTTTAAATTCCCCTAACCATATCAACTCATTCATCCTTGACTGAAACAAGGCAGCGTGATCATTATTGTATAATAAATAATGCCTGAATAAATAAATGTCCATGGTGAAATGCTGTGGAACCCAAGACAAAGCTTCAATGGGGAGTGGGATGTAAATGGCACAGAATGAAAATAGTGGAAAACTGCCAAGATGTGGAACAAAATCTTACTAAATGCTAATGATATCAGAAAAAGAAAGCCCCACAGCCTTCAAAATGGTAGAAAAAATTAAAAACTGGAAGATTTACATCCATTATCATGAAGGCCAGGCTGGGTTGATAGATATCATTCTCTAGAACAGAATTATCTGAAACTGGTCATAGGGTTCCGGCTCTGCTGATAGATATCATTCTCAAGAACAGAATTATTTGAAACTGGTAAAACTTTGTACTACTCATTTAAGAGAACAAAGGAAACTGAACACTTCAAATCATTAAAGTCAAGCAAATTAAATAAATCAGGCAATAAAACAAACCAAACAAACTACACACTAACTTTAACAATGATCACACATTGGCCTATTAAGTAGTTAAATAAACACAAAGTTTTATACTAAAAAAAAAATAAAATCTACAAAATAGCACAGAGGTTGAGTTTTTATTCCTTTAACTTCAAAATTATGTACATCTTATAAAAACAAAAGAAAACTACAGCTTTGATGAACTGTCCATCCTCTCTGCCTGCTGCTGTTATACTGACTAGTTGTTTTAATGTCTAGTATTTGGATACATTTGTGATGCCTTATTAAAAAACTGGTAGTATGGCTGGAAATAGAAATACTGAATTTAAATTGATATCTCCTACACTCTTTATTGGGTTTTAAATAAAGTAATATTTCATAATTCAATATTTTGACTTCCAACAATCATGTCACTAAGTCTATCTATACTGGCATCTGTGATATACTGATATCTGCAGACTTCAGAATTCATTTGTAAAGTTTGTTTTGTGCATAACATATTCATGTTGTTAATAAAAAATAATAATGTTGCTCATTGTAACATAAACATGCATACACGCATGTACAGAATGGGTGAAGAAAACAATTTATTTTCATAACCTGCCTGTGGCAACTTGAAAAGACCTGTGCTGCCACAACTGACCTTCCAGACAAACTGGATGGACTTTTCATCAACTATAAACACAAAAGAGATCACTGGTCTACTAAATATATATGCGCTCCTGACCATGGTGCATTTCTTTGTTTGTACCTTGGTGCGATATCCTAACAAACACTCAAAAGAAACTTCAGCACTTTCCAGGAAATCGCATGTAGGTAACAAAATGCTGTAGAGAAACCTGTGTCAATTTCTTCATGGGACAGAAGATGTGGAAAATACTATGGTATAACTCATATTAACACAGCACATTCTAGATGAATATCAAAATCACAGACATGTGAACAAAAGGAAAACACTTGAACTCAGATTCTATTTATTTTAACATTTACTTTGGCATGATGTCAATGACCTGGGATAATATCTGATATTCAAAAACTAGAACATGTCAGTTGTGTAGCTGCCAGTGGACATGTGCAGAATCCTTCCATAAACTTGCATATTGCAAAAATTACTGGAAAGCCCTTAAAGATAATGCTAAGCTATTACTGCAGTGTGCAAATTATGCAAAATTATGCATACTGCCGAGATCTTTAACCATTTACCCCCTAAGCCACCTGCCCAAGACGAATTCCCAATCCCTAAGAGAAGAGAGATAACTCTTAAAAAAATATGACTTTTTTTAAAAAAAAATTTCATTTAAAAAAATCAAATCGGGCACAGGTTGCACCCATTCACTGTCTCATACATGTTTCCATCATAAAGCTTCACGATAGAGGTGTAAAGCATCCTCCATCACCTCAAAAAAAGCCAAAAAATCTATGACAACTTCAAAAAATCACAGAGAAGCAACCATTCGCCCGATTTTCTCCAAACGAACACTGGAAGGAAGTTCGTTTTCCGCAGCTTCCGATTCCACAATTTTTATTTCCGTTTGGCGACATTCAGAACGTGCAATGCCGTCCGCAACGAAACAAATCTAAAACGGCGACCCGCAGCGACTGTAGGGGTTTACCGATAGCGGCGACCTGCGGCGACTGTAGGTGGTAAATGGTTAAGCCCCTTCACAGAACTGTGGATTTCCAGAGGAAGTCCTGGAACTGAGCCCCACAACATGCAATGTGTTGTAGAAAGATTGGTTGATTTAACTTGGATTTAAGGTTTACTGATCTCTGAGTAAACGTAAAGGGATTACTTTACAGAGTTGCCACAGAAGGTAAAAAATAATTTTCCATGGTAATTTCAGTCTCACAGTTTTTCTAAGCTATTAAGTTAATATAAACCATCATACAATAAAATTTTCATCCTATGTAATGCAAGTGGTATTTAACAGCTTCATTAACATGGATATTAGGGAGAGTTTCTAAACGCAGGGATGGTAGAAGTGAATGCAAAATTTTCAGGCCCCAAGATCAAGATGCACTTGGTCAAAGTTTACAAAAAAATTTCTTGCGTTTTGTCAAAATTCCCATTTCTATGACAACAATACTTCAATGACTGTTTTTTTTTAGAAATTCTGTCTCTTGCAAAGGAGGACAAAATGTGCTAGCAGTGAAAGGGATAACACTGGCTTATACTAGAATCATTGACACTACATGTCAAAGAATTGCTGCATACAGTAAACATATGCAAACCTTTCATGTTCTGTTAATGAATATCAACCATTATAATTTCCATCAGGTGTAAAGAAAATCTCATAAATTACACATTAACAAAACAACAAAACACCTCCCCATTATAATAATATCACTGTCACACACATGCATAACCTTTCATATGAGCCATTCTCAAAAGGTGGGACTCACACTGGTGACCTTGTTATAAGTAATCTCTAAATGAATAAAATCATATTAATATAAAGTATTTAGCATAAAGTCGTTCCTCATATGTTCATGTATCGTCACAAGCAACAGCATCAACTACATTTGTACCATTTTATCAATATTAATGATTTATTTGTAAAAATCCTCCTTTTTTGACTTCGAAAAACGTGGCACAAAAAAGAGCCACATTTCGATGGGCGATTTTGTAGTGAAGAACAACCTGAACCACAACTGCCTTCTATTAAATTGTAGTGTATTAAATGAAGCGTAAAAAAACACCACATGGAGTTAGAACAGACCCAGTCTATTATTAGCAATTCATGGTTGAAAATGGCGATGTTGGACGTGACAGTGTCCGTCATTTTTAACTTTGACTTAAGTATA
>JAWQUT010000015.1:1346535-1379476 GCA_033807755.1 Ellobium chinense | reverse complement strand
AAGTCCCTCTCGCTGCAGGACTAAAGCACACGATCAGAGTGGCAACATGAGGCTTTTCCGCGTCAGTTTCGGCCTAGATTTAGACCTTGTAGATGTAGGTAGATCTGTGTTGTGGGAAATGCAATGTCTGTTTCTTGCTATACAGTGGATGCAATTGTGCAAATGCATAAACAAAATGAGATAACCTATGAGAGGAAGCTGGATGTAAAGGCTAAAGGTAGGCCCATGCCATTCTTCACTTTTCAAGGAAAGCGACAGTGCCGACTTGCACAAGTCTTGTAATTGTTTTGAAAGCTGCCCTCACAACTTCATTAACCAGTGTTGCCTGCGAGCGATCTTTTAGCGTCTTGAGACGAATTAAGGATTACACACGCTCAACGATGAGCCAGACAAGAACAAGGAATGTGATGATCCTTGCTGTGGAAGCAAAGCTTTTAAAAGAAATGGCATTAAAACCTTCGTTTTACGACACTGTCATCGATCACTTTGCTCACATGAAGGAGAGGCAAATCACTCTTATCTAGTCTATAAGGAGTAAACATGAAGTGAGTACAATAATTGTTGCTGTTATCGTTGTTTTGGTTGTTTTCGTCAAAATAAATTATTGTTGTAATCGTACATTCTTGCTTTAGATGGTGAAGCAAAATGTGCTGTAGGTTGTCAGTTTCATGGAAGTTAACGCATCCCACTTAATGCAGGTGACCTTGGGGGAAAATTGCGACAGTTCGCGTAATTGTGCAGGTTTGCCTACCCATTGCCGACTACCGCGCTACGCCCCTGGTGAAAGGGTTAACACTGGCTTACACTAGAATCATTGACACTACATGTCAAAGAATTGCTGCATACAGTAAACATATGCAAACCTTTCATGTTCTGTTAATGAATATCAACCATTATAATTTCCATCAGGTGTAAAGAAAATCTCATAAATTACACATTAACAAAACAACAAAACACCTCCCCATTATAATAATATCACTGTCACACACATGCATAACCTTTCATATGTATGACATCACGCTCATTCAACATGTGCCTAAGTCATTTTTTTTATGATTTGAGTTGTTTATATAACTATGATCTTCTACTTATCTTCTTTTCCTATGAAAACAAATGTAGAGTTTTTATATCCCAATTTTACAAGCTAAACCACATCTGCATCGTTGCTTATCTTGAGCAACAGAGTGAAAGTGTTCAGTTCCTGCAAAGCCTCAAAAAAAATGACTTAAGTGAATGTGTAATGAGCATGAGGATATATAATAAAGCCCTATGGAGCTCTCTGCTACAATGTAGGCGGGATGACCATGGACGTCTGACCTTTCCCAACAGGAGGGCGATGACCGAACCAGGACTGTTTCCATTCTAGTGTCTCTTTAATGAGTTTCTGCTCTTGGTGGGAGAAGTTGAGGAGCATGGAAACAGCCTTGATCAGCTGGATGGCCTGAGAGAGGAAAGGTGGAAAGATATCATTGGTGCTTGAACTTGAACATAACATAACTCTCTCATTGCCAAACTGTCTATTTAAGAGATATACAATTTGAAAACTGGGTTATTTTTGTACTTTGCAACAACTCAATACATCCATCAAATGTCACAGATAAAGTAAAACACAAAGTCACTGTTTTAAAAAAATAACACCAACACCAAAGATGAGATTGGCACCATTTTCTAGATGTTGTTTAATACAGTTCTTTTTTCTCCTCTTGAGAAACCCTCTGAACTGGAAAAGGCAAACTGCCTATGACTGTGATGATATGTCTTGCAGCCAGTCAAAAAGAGGCTTAAGTCCCCCTTTGGTTAAATCAAGTTACTGGTATGGCATGAAAGCATGTCTGTGCTTTTATTGGGTGAAAAATATTTTGACACTATTCACCCTCGGAGTTTGATATGCCCGTTCCTAGTTTAGCAACATAAAGTGCATTTTGGCTGCAAGATATATGGATACTGTACAGTAGAACTCTGGTATCATATCTACCATTCAGACCAAGTTTTTGGGGGTGTGTGATTAGAAGGATGTGTTATTCAAAGTGAAGCTGGGTGCTTAGGGATGCCAGGAAACAAGGATGACCAGCCTCTGAGCATGATAAACCACATACAATTTTTTTTTCGTTTTGCTCACCTCAGATTCTCTGCTGAGCATGAACTTCAGCACAACATGTTTGAGGTAGAGAAAGTTGACATCTTTGTCTAGTTCTCTCTTCACATTGGCAGTATGCGCTGTCAGAGCGTCAATGGCACCACTTGGCACAGCTGCTGATGACGCTGTCAGTGTTGTCATATTGGATGATGTTGCCTGCACAGGCAGCACAGCTGCTGTGGGATTGCTGGATGACTGGCTAGTGCGAGAAAGATGGGACTGATTGTAGTTGTCTTGTGGGTGATAATTTTGCTGCTGTTGCTGCTGGTCCTGCTGACGTGGGCTGAGCCGAGTTTCTGAACCGTATCTGCGGTGCATGGAGGGAGAGGAGGATGTCATGCTGTTGGAGGTCTGGTCCCCAGCTGCTTCATCATTCGGTAACGACTGGACTTTGAGCTCACGCTGAAGAGTCATCCGCAAATCCTTTAGTGTCTGCTCTTGTTTCTTGACAGTCTGCAAATTCAAAAAATAATGGCAAGGATATAAATTATAGTCAAACCAGGTCTGAAAACCACCTGTATATCACAACTACCAACCACAGCAACTGTGTTTTGGAGACAACGGTATTCAGTTCCGCTTTATTTACCCTACATATCACAACCACTATGTAACCCGATGGCGACCGCCCATTTTCATATGCCAGGTCTTATTAAACATGAAGAAAAACACTAATCTGAAACTTCATAAGAGCTATTCAAAGATCAGGATCATATTAAAAATGAGATCTAATGTCAATGTTCATATTTTGTTTCTTTGTTAAATATTTAACCATTTACTGGCCATAGTCGCCGGGCGTCGCCTCTATCGATTACCGTCCACAGTCGCCGCGCGTCGCCGATTTTACTTGTTCCGTTGTCAAGAACCAACGGCCTTTTTAAACACCGCTGTATGGAATACAAATTGCGGATTTCGGAAGTACGAAAAACGAACTTCCTAACAGTCCTTGTTTGATTGAAATCGGACGTGTGGTTGCTTTTTGAGCGAAGTTTGAAGTGAGGTAATTATTTCATGATCATCTGAGGTGATGGATGAAGGTTTACGTCTATTTCGTGAGGCAACAGGCCAAATCTATGATGGAGATATGCACGATTTGGACGAATTACGTGACGTATAGATGAAAATGAGAGTGATGTAGAGGTTCCTGTGGTGAATTTCGAAAGTAGTGATGATGCCCATGGTGACAGTGGTGATAGGCCTAGTGACTCAGAGGAGGACAATCATTCTGAAGCTAGTGCTGATGAGGAAGATCCCAGAACCAGAGCTAGACTTGCTGATGGCTGGACTGATAACACTAATGATTTTACCACTGATACCTTATTAATTTGGCTATGAAACAGAATGTCAGCATCAATTTATTTCTCCTCTTTTATGCAAAGTTTAAAGTGTGTGCAATGAATAGTTTTTTTTCTATAAAATTTAAAAAATGTGTACTCTATTTTTGTCAGGAGTTACTTCCCTTTAGGTGGAATTTGGCACTGGGCCATAGGCCCGGGCCATGGCAGGTAAATGGTTAAAGTTAAGAATCAAATTTCAGAGACAGTTCTCAGTCCTAATTTTTACCCTCCAATCATCAAAAAGACTATTAGGCCCTTGTTTTAACAGCAACGACCAAACAGCAAAAAAATATCTTTTAATATATATAGCTTGTCCTTCAGCCGCACATGTAATTAATTACGCAACAGGTCCTGGTGAGGGACAGTCAGTCTGCTAGATGTCTTTTGCCAGGAATATCTGCTAAGTGACTTTGTGAGGAAATGATCTGTCTACTAAACACCTTATTGAGGAATAGCCCAGGCTAAAGAAAGTTTCTTGTATCTTGCATCTCAATAGATGTGTCTCAGTAATATTATGTATCATCAATATGACAGTGTCAATGTCAAAAAAATTTATCATTCTTGATTTGATGAATTAAAGGAAGTCTGTAACACAGTTTTTAAAGATGCTGATTCATAAACTGTAATTCTGCACACTACCTACATTGGAGGAGTCAATGATTTACTCTGGCAAGAACTTCGAACTTATATTGTAATAATACCATGTCCATTGTCCACTCTCCAGTCTTTCAGTTAAATGTCCAGACCTTCAAAGGGCCTAAGCGTTAATAAACAAAATGTTACTCATGTACATATTCCCTGAAATTTAGCACTGACAGATTAGAAATTCTCTGTTATAGTGAGTGGAACAACAAAGAATTTTCAGAAGAAGATGCCCTTGTCATATTTGTGAGCCTCCCCTTTGACTCCTGATCATGGTGAAACTAGGTCACGCTTAGGTCATGATCCTTTGCTACATATGATACATATAACAACCCACACTGAGCCACTTTACAAGCTTTGATGCCTCAGCTACTGTTTTACATTAATTCTTCCTATCTACAATGAAATGATGATTCTGGCTAGTACTAAGTCTATGCTCCCACATGGTGTGCTCCAAAAACCTCATTTCAGCCCCTCTGTGACCCACATTAAGTCTGGCATACAGATTGTCACAGAATGTGAAAAAAAAATGTCAATGACTTCTCTTTGATATCTACAGCTGGTCTGACAATTTGTCAAAAACAACATCACTGAGACCATCATACTACATTATGTTGCAGAAAATTTATCCAGAGTTCAACAAATTTTCACCCTGGCTGATGAATGGGAGACTACACTGTAGTTCCAAGCTAAATTATGAACTAAAAAAAAACCCAATAACTTGGATATTCAATGAATTTTCCATGACAGCTGCCAGGTTTTACTGATAACAAGTATTATTCAGACCCAAAAACTCTAATAGCAATATTTAATGATTTTCCCAGATTTTCCAAGTCAGTGGCAACCCTCAGCATACTGCATTTTCATGACCTACTATGACGTTAAAACCACATGGTCATATGTCATGATCTTGTGCTGGCCAGAATCACAAAACATACAATGTAAGACATTTTATTCATCTAATTTCTTATGCATGTTAAAGAAGAAGAGACTGCAATTCAAAGGTACCTTCTCTTGTACAAACCAGCTATACCACATTGTCATGTCTCACGGAGTTTCAAAAATGGCTAAGTTGGACTTGTTTGAGAAAGGGTATACCATGTTATTTTGTACAATCAAGGCCTATGTTTGACATGTTAAAAAAATTAAAATGTGCCAACATCTTTCATTGCAGTTTCAAAGATACATGCTTTTTCTTATTTTACTTTGCCATAAAAATACTTCATTCTCAAAAGTGTGAAAACTGAGTTAGGCTATTTTTGAAGAACAGTGACGATGTGTTGAGGGTCAATGATCGGAGTGGATGATCAACATAGACTGAGTCAGGAGGCAAAGAAAGGTGAACAGCCGGTACCTAATGGTGATGAAACACACAACAGAGCAAATCTTTCATCCTTTGACCAGAAACAGACAAAAGAAAAACCACAAGGCATTTATGACAATAAACCACAACACTTTATTGACTGCACTGTTCAAAGGAGTGGTCTATTTCATGGATTATAATTTTCATGTATCTAAATTATCTACACATTATGAATAAAAATGATATCAAAGACAATACAATAATATGGCATTCATAAAATACTGGACTGATTTTATTCAATAGATCCTCATGACCATGAACTTCTTGAAAAACTCATTACTCACTGTGACACTTGGCTCAGGGTCATTCGCTCTTTTGTAAAAATTTACAACACACCTAACCTTCAAGCTGCACTATTTGAGAGTCTACTATCAGCACGATGTTTTAGTCAGCAACGTCTACATAATGAAATGCGAGTGACTGGAAATGTTTGATGGGGGTGTGCTAAGAAGGGGTTCGTGTTAATTCACTGATGACTTAAGACATGCACACACTTTCCCTACAGTTAACTGTGCATTGTCTGAGAACTAACAGCACTGAAGACTGAAGACATGCACACACTTTCCCTAAAGTTAACTGTGCATTGTCTGAGAACTAACAGCACTGAAGACATGCACACACTTCCCCTACAGTTAACTGTGCACTGTCTGAGAACTAACAGCACTGAAGACTGAAGACATGCACACACTTCCCCTACAATTAACTATGCATTGTCTGAGAACTAACAACAGGTTATTATGGCATCTTAATCGCATTTGGCTACATACTAAATATGTGACAAGATGTCCTGCACTTTCCCAAGACCAATCCAACGCTCATATGCTTTAATGTTGAAAACTAGCCTAGGAAACTGGTTGGTTTTAGTATGAAAATGTCACATCACTGGAAAACCAATAGCCAAAGTTGTGTTTACAGTACCAAATTACTCATAAAACTGTCACCTTACATGTTCCAAATTATGACCTGGTTCCCTGAAATTCAAGTTCATGAGACTCCACTGCTTTTGAGAGCTGCACATCAGTTGTATTCAAATACACATTCTCATTTCAGACGGGCAGGTTTGCATACTCATACTTTCTCTCACACACTTTTTCCCTCTCTCTTTCACTCTTTCCTCATGGGTTCATACATAATGTTCAGAAATAAGAAAAATAATATCAGGATGGCATTTTGAGATATTTTAAGAAGTTATTAAAAGAATGCATGGTGTCAAAAGAAAAAAAAAATGTTTTGTTTACTTATTTGTGATTCCACATCAAAACTCAGCACCATCAAAAATAAAACCCTCAAAAACGACATTTTGAGAAATGTTCAATAACTTCTTCAGGAAAGGTAAAACTGTGCACTGCAAAAATTAAAAGTTACTGACACTCAACCCTGGAGAAAGTGTCAATGGCGGACAATCCTTCCCAAGGACTGAACTGCCAACATTTCAGTTTTAAGGACTTCTTGATTCATTCAAATCTGTTTTAATAAAAGGACAGGAGTTTTAAAAAAACTTACGGACCTACAGTATATGAATCCTGAACATTTACCTAAAAACAGTCCTTACATTTTCCGAAATGTCAAAGTCTTCCATCCATACCTCCTTCACCATTACGGACAACTAGCTACGTAATAAGTGTCCCTCCTACATCATCCGCAAAGTCATTTAACAGCTCTTTATCTCACAGTATGTTACAAACACATAATGATTTATAGACATTCACATAATAGTATCTCATCACAGATTACCTTTCAGCATGTCACTGTCATATAAAGTCTACTCCATCCACTTGATTGTAACTTCATAAGCACATAAAAAAAGTTCTGGTCGATAAAGTTTCATCTACTCACTTTCGTAACCACTGTTTAATATTCTCACCTTACAGAGGTAGGCACTGGATTGAAATCCTGATTATAGAAATTTGCAGTGAGGTTAAAACAGGTTAAATGAACTGTAATTTAACTGACTTCGCTGCATGAGTAATACATGGCCTTAGACTGATATAAAAATTCCAGATCAGCTGTGACTGTTTCAAGCGAACAACACTCTTACCTCTTGCCTTGGTGTCACCCCACCTAAGTCAGTTGTCAAATGCAATCAATTCCTGTGAACCATATTCATGTTAATCAAAATTCCATGTAATCGCAAGATCTCAACAAAATACATGTAACAACACAAAAGGCTCGATTACTAAATAAAGTTTCTGAATAATTGCAGCTCCTTTTAACAGCAACTTTTTTGCTTGCTCCTAAGGAGTTGCATTTAAACAGTTGACTGTAATCCCTTTTGACTGACAACAACCACATTACCATCATGCTCTTTAAACAATCGCCTTGACCCTTTTGTAAATAATTTGAGTTGTTAATACAACTGTGCTATCACATTCATATTTTTACAGACATTGATTTTTGTTTCATTGCCATGCACACATTTCTAAGACTAACCCACATCTGCCACACCACACCACCTTCTTTGACTTGGGTAACAAATCTGGATAACTAAATTTCCCTAAACCTCAGTGTGTCCTGTAAAATGGTTGTGACATTTAGTCCATGGGAACTGGAATACTGCAGAATATGTGTACACCGTGTGTGATTTTGAATACACTGAATCAGTTCCTGACCATGCATCTTGACCCAGAGCCCAGTTCTATCTTTCTGAATAACCATCTGATAAGTATCTCTTCACTGGTTTTTAACTGAATAGTGCGATTGCATCAAACATAATTTTGAACTGATGTCAAATTTTCCACACACTTTATCTTTTAAAGAATGACGTTCTTCTCACCATTTCCCCTACTAACTACTAGCAAATATTTTTGATGTGTGCTAAACCTATCTTTCTTATTATAGCACTTTAGATAAGTATGTCTTCACAAACTGTAAACACAAATACTGCTTATTAACCACGGGTAATTTTGAATTTATGGCTATCATTCCTATTTTTCACACATTCTATCTTTCTGTTCACAACACTGCTGTCATCGTTTCGAGAAAGGCAAACATATTTGATGTGTGTTAATGTGTCCCTTGACACAGAACCGTAACACTGTTTCCTTAGGAGAGTCCTGCAACAATATCTATGGATTATCTCCCTTCCCTTCCCTCCAAATCCTAACCCTGCCTCAGAAACACCTAATGAGATTCCCAGGATAATACAAAAGGTTACAGGCCTGTAATTGTACTTTCACTATTAGGCCCTACTACTTAGGGGTTATATTTCATCTCAACTTTTCCCTCTTTTAATATGCCCTGCTTTCAGTGATATGGGCTCCAGGAGACAAATTTTGATTTAATGAGAAACTGTGTCCATTTTACTTTACTTTGCAAGGCATTGTTTCATCCTGGGCTGGAACTGTCAGGTCAAGGAAGAGCAGGGATTTGGCACTGACCAGTGAAAAAGGTGGGGTCTGTTTACAAATAGCAACCAAGCTCAAATTTTCAATGGACTTGCTAGGGTTGGATTAATCTTAAAATTTGTGCCACACAATGAGCTTATATCTGATATGGGTCTGGGTGAAAGCTAAAGCTTTGGATTCAGAGGGCAGCTCAAAATGCTAATATAGCCCATAGATGAAAAAAGGTTCCAATCCCATCAACTAAAATGAACACATCACCGCCCAGGCTTAATACTACTGTAATTCCATATATGACTTTAAAGACTTAAGACAGTATTATTTCCAGGCAGTGATATGACACTTGTAGACTGAGGTGACAATATAGCACACAGCTGTATAATTAAGTTTCATGTCAGCAGTTTGATCCGAAACAGAATGAAACCTTCTCCCTCTGTAAAAGAATCAGGGCGATAAAATATTTACTGCCACTTATGATAATTTCATCCATTCAATTTCTAACCAAAAAAGCAAAAAAAAAAGACTTTCACATCACATTTGTTCCTACACAGCACCCTCCTGTACAACCAATACATAGCGAGCGTGCAGCTTGATGCTAAACCTTTTGCATAGCTCCTATTAGACGACTGCTTACCATTTGTTCCAACAACCATTTTCGGATACTGAACTGCAATATGAATGGACATTGTGGAGTAAGAATGTTCAGCATGCAGTCAAGTGCCAGAACCAGTATGATGTGACAGGGTTAATGCAACTCCAACTTCTATCACATGACAATGACACATACATCCACTGAGATAAAAGTCAGGTAGCCATTATCTAAATTGAATTTGCATTGTAGGATTGTGCATCACATCAATAAAATTTCCATTCACAGAACTTGCTAAAAGCAGACAACTTTCCTGAAATAGTGTCATCTTTCTCCAACACCGCTACATATAGTTATGAGGGTAGATATGTGAAGGGTGGGCGTGAGGGTGAGGGTGAGGATACATGTTTGGTGCTGGGGGAGGTTGACAGTAACCCTGCATCTGGTGCTGGTGATGACTGCTCTCCCCCATCACAGCCTGGACAGCTGCCAACTCCTGAAGATGTGGAATGGGGTCAAGTCTCTTCTTTCCCATTGGGTCTATGCTTGAAAAGTCTTGAAGGCGCTGCATTTGATCAGATTTTCTCTGAGTGGGAGGCTGTGTGCCAGGTAAAGTTTGAAGTTGCTGGTGATGGTGTTGAACTTGCTGCTGCATATGTTGCTGTTGTTGCTGCTGTTGTTGTAGCTGCTGCTGTTGTTGTTGATGTTGCTGCTGTTGCAGCTGCTGTTGCAACTGCTGCTGCTGTGACACTTGCTTTGGTTTTGGTTTAGGCTTTTTCTCTGGTAGAACACGTTTGCCACCACGTAACTCTGGTCTCAGTTCTCCTTTTTTGTGCCAGTGTTGTGCAATACGATTGACCCGATCTGAAGACACAGTAAATATGGAACAAAATGTCTTCTGGCAGACCTGCAGCCTAGTCTTGCCTTGAGGGTACACAAAGTATTTCACTCTAATATCACGAGATTTTTTACGAGCGTCTTCATTCACACGCTTGCGACTGATTTTGCAGATTTCGAGGTTGAACAAGAGGGAGGCATCTTGTGTGACTTTGTCTCTCTCGGAGTAGAAGGTACTGTGAAGGTTTGCTACATCGTCTGTTGTCAGTTCCGCTGCCTGTGGGGAGAGCCAGGGGAGTGATCTTAGGACATGTTAGCTAGATACGTAGAAATAGTGCGGGAGTAAAGCAATTTGAGTGGAAGCAGACTCGGAAAATTGAAGTAAAGAAAGACAGAAAGTCAAAACTACATCTGAAAAAAGTAAGAACAAACTAGGAGAGGACACAAAGAGAATACACGAAAACTTTTCTCATGAAATACATTAGAATAATTTCACATTGCCTAGCAGCTTGTGGCATGCTGAGATGTTCCTCTGAGAAACAAATTCATGGCAGTGAATTCATTCACCAGTGATATGTAAATAATTGAGAAGAAAATGCATAAGAATAACTTTTGGACTTGTCTGTCATTGGTTCTAAGAAATACATTTACCCTCTGCTTTTAAAGAATCTGAAGAGACTGTAACAACAACAAAAAAAGAAGTAGTAGATCTACTATACAGACAGCTGTGCTAAAACTGTTCCAAGATATTTATGCCCAGCTGGGTCGACAAAGACTTACAAGGTTTTATACTTTCATTACTAAGTTTGGGTCTGCATACCATTAGTGTGGTAAAATACTAGCATAATTCTGGCCAAAACTGAATCAATTTTACCTTGTCATTCTGGAGGACATCCTCTATTTTTGCATGTCAAAATAATGATATGAGGTGATTGTTTTGCATAAAAGCCGTGGTGACCTGTTTCATTCTGTTCTTCAGTTTTTGGATATGAAGATGTTTTTTTTCCTTGCAACCAACAAATAGCACAGTGGTGATATAGTCTACTGAACTAGTCTAGCAATTAATACTTAAAACTTCACATAAAGATCTATTTCTGTGACTAACCTGACAGAATCCATCTCCTGAGTGATCACAGCCGACCATGGGGTACTTCCCACCGCCAGAGTGTCGCAGCTTCTTGGCAATAACTCGTTTGTTGGGTCGGCTCTTTCGTTTTCTTTTGCGAGTCCCTGTGGCGGCGGCAGCAGCACATTCTGCGATGCCTCCATAGGACTTGATAGCCGCCATCTTTCAAAAGGGAAGGAACAAAGATCTATCTGTGCGTATGCGCGAGACGGTGTTTGCGACAAAGTTCAGTGTGCAGGGTTACACCAACAGTTTCAAACCATAGCGGATGGTTTGAATAACACAACAGGGTGCTATTAAAAAAACCTCTAGAAGTTCGTTATTAAAAAAACTTCTAGAAGTTCGTTATGGAAAGAAATAGTTGCCCTTTACTATAGAGCAAGGAACTGAACCCCAACCCTGTGAGTGCTAACATTCATCTTTCCATTTTAAGAATTTGTATTGTAATACTGTGTGAGTCACAAAAACACTGGCCAAATAATGTCAGGATTGTGGTGCACAAATGTAAACAGGCAGCCATGATTGTGGTGCTATGCATTCAAAAAGTTGTCTGATCACAGAAACAAGTGTAACATGCACTTAAACACTTATATTCCATAGCAACACACAACACAACCATTGTTGGCATGGCATAGCTGGTCTTATTTCCTTATCCTGCTATTTTGAACAGGAAGTGGGTGAAAAAGATGTTTCCGCATTGTGTTACAAGTTGGGTTTCAAGACCATACTACAATTTGCTGCAATTAAGACATTTCCTACAAAATAATTTTCTGGAAGTATCTGGTCTGGAACTTTAAGGATTGCTGAAAAATGCATCACATCAACACAATGTATGAACTAGTCCTGCAGGCTTCCTTGGTGCAATATCAGCTCAAAGAGATGCCAGATTATCAGGTAACATTTTTGAAAGAGTGCTGATGTTAAAGAATGGCCAAAACAGCCATTTCAGTTTTCCAGAAAATACCTAAATTGCAGAACGTCCAAAATGATCTCAATGTTTCCTGAATATCCTAATTTTACTAAAACCATGAATATCTCCAACATCTAAAAATCTGGTATGTGTCTGAAATCCTGAAAATTTCCTGAAATATGGAAATCTTCATTTATCAAGAGATACTGTGGAAATATGGAAAGGGCTTCTTTTTCTTCTTCTTCTAGAACCCTAATGATTTTACAAAAATTTAGAAATCGTGAAATGTGGCATCTTTGAAATCATTCTATCACAAGGAATTCATTGCAGGTAACAGATGGACTTACCCTACTCTTTTCAGCCAGCTGAGCTTGTAAGGATGTGATGGTGCTGTTCATTTCATCTATCCTCTCAGTGTACAGACCTGACTCTGCCTTGGAGATCTCATTCTGCTCCATCTGTTGAGGGACAGTATATGAGAACAAACTGACATGGATCTCACTGAAGATTTGCCCTTGTGAGAATGTGGAAACATTCATATCAAACTAAATGTCTTGTAGCCAGTCAAAATGATGTTTTTGCAAAAAGTCTTTTCTTTTTTTTAAAATTTTACCATATCAAATTACTGGTATTGTTAAGACAGTATACTGTGTGTATTTTTATTACCTTCAAAAAGCAAACTCTGCTCACAAATGGCCTTGGAAACAGCCCCAACTCAGATGGATCTGTTTTCATATTTCAAATACTAGACAATTTCATACAAATTTTCTTTACTTTATGTTCAGAGGAACTGTAAATCAGCAACAGTGGATTTGTAGTGAATTTGTGCGCTACATTACATTACATTTCTAAACATTATGAAATGCTTTACCCGTGAAATTCGGAAAAATTGCGCCCTGATGTGATGCTTCAACTGAATTCAAATAAGAGAAATATCATTTATGTATGAAGAGTGTGTGCGTGTAGCGGGCGTCGTGCACCTTTGTAATTCATTATATTTTTTCCCCTTAATGCACTTCACAGCGTTAAATTTCTTCTTCAGAGCGTCTACGTTAGTTCGCCCCGCGAAAGCCCATAAATTATTCTGTGAGACCCGCGTTCGCCTGCCTGACAGAAGGTTAATTGGGGTCAAGAGGTATGAGCATTGATTACAGCTTTTCCTCAAGGAATTGAAATTTTTGCTGGATTTAGGCACTTATAACCACACTCACAATGAACACAAAAAGTACTATCGCACACTGCGTGAAAGGTGAACATTATAGCTTGTGATCTCAAAAAATTCGATACATCTACGATGATAAGTTTCTGAGCTACAGCCATTTGAAAGTGTGCTACTTTTTCATCAAGTTTATGATTACTAATTTGTTTGAAAAATTAATTTAAAACAAACAGCTCGCTAAACTACAAAAATTTTTCCCCACATTTATTCTTAAATGGACAAAGTTTAACNGTGAAATTCGGAAAAATTGCGCCCTGATGTGCTGCTTCAACTGAATTCAAATAAGAGAAATATCATTTATGTATGAAGAGTGTGTGCGTGTAGCGGGCGTGGTGCACCTTTGTAATTCATTATATTTTTTCCCCTTAATGCACGTATGTGAAATGTAATATTGTTAAGAAATACTGTGAAATTGTCATGCAACACGAATCCAATGTGCCTCTGGACAATAAAATATCATCTTGTCTTATCTTATCTTATTTTATCGTATCTTATTGTATCTTATCACATCATGCCCCTTCTCTCCTCTTACACCCTGGGCAAGCCTTTAAAGATCTGTTCAATCCCTCATACGACCTCATATAATGTATTTGCAAGTGACTCAAGAAATCATAAACTACACTTTCTATCTAATTCAGAAACAGAAATATTCCACAATGTGAGCTAGCTATCTAGGCTAGGGTTCTGGGGGATAAAGTCTGTCTCACCTGTTGCTCTAGTGTTTCCAGCTTCTGTCTGGCAGTAGTCTCTGATTTCCTCAGTGACTCAATCATCTGTGTTTTCAGGTCTACAGTTCTCTGATGTTCCAGTTTGGACTCTGAGATGCCGGTCTTGAGGGTTTGGATCTGTTTATGTAGCTCAGCATTGCGTTCTAGCAACCCCCCCTTTTCTGGGGACAGAAACAACACAGTCTGATATGAAGAGATTTCCATCACCCTCTATCCTTGAAACCGTTGTTTTTCTCTATTCAAGAACTGCATAAATATACTGGCTGGTACAACTTTTAGCACCTTAATCCCCATCTCATTGGCAGCACGGAATTTTTCTTCCATTTCTTTTCTTATGGCATTGCTCATTTCCATTGGCAGAATATGGGTCTATTAAATTTTGTCTACATGAACCTCTAAGAAATGCAGGTAGGTTTCCCACACTGACAACACATGGCCCATCCCACTGTGGCAATATGTTCTTTGTACAATGATGATGTCCAAACCCATCACAACTGGTCCTCCCAACTGGCAGTATGTATCGCTGGCGAAGATCCAGATCTCAGATCTGTAGCAAATTTGTCTGAATTTTTTCCACGCACGCAACTGATCAAGTGGAAAGCCCAACTGACTGACACATTTAACAACAAATTATACACTACTTCCCTATAACTCTTTTGTCAGAAAACTTGCAGGTCTGAGACCTGGCTAACATCCAATTTTTCTCGCCTCCTCGGCACCAGGATCTTAGCCACAGACTACTATATGATGCTTCACTAAATTTGCAAAATTTTGTGACCAGTCTCTTGCACAACTATAATGCATCTTAACGTACTAAAACCACAGAGATATATTTTACAATACACTGCTGCTTTAAAATTGCACCTCTATAATACATCTCGGTCTCCATGTATCATCATGCTGGTGACCATAAAAACTAGGAATGGAAACAACAAAAACAGATTTCACAAAACACTGCTGTGTTAACACTGGGTCACACACCATCTTCAGACACTCTCAGATGCTTCTCAAAGTTGTCTCTGGCCTTCTCAGCTGCCTTTTTCTCTGACTTCAGCTCTGAAATTTGCTGCTTCAGCTGGGTTATCTGGAAACAGATTGGGTAGGATCTTCAGAAATGGTATGCAGGCAGAAACACAAAATTTGCTATTCATTAAGGAAACCAAAAATCATAAACATTATTTACCAGTGACATAAAAAGTAAAACAAAAAAATCATAGCTTGACTGCAGTATCACAATAAAAACAAAATCTAATTTTTACAAGAGAAGCAACAAACCATCTCATATTTTTGTAAATTTGCAGAATTACAGTCAAAGAGAAAAGACTTATATCGTTTTTTGTCATTGACAGTGCACGGTGCGAAAATCCAACACTGGCTCATGTCAAAAAGACTATTTTGCATTAGTATATTTTGTAAGTGCCTGAACAAGTACATGCAATGCTTCAACATGTGCTCCTACAGTGAATTACACACAGAAATATTTTGCAGTTTCCTATTGTACCACAAAACTACTGAAGCTAGAGGTCTCATGTTTTGACCCAATCTTGGCAGCCCAAAGCAAATTTCAGTCTGGGTGGCACTTATCAGGTATGGCATCTAAGCAACAAAATGAAGACGTTATATCAACAAGCAAATACTCCCTGAAGGGTCAGCACTATGACAATCTTTTCAACAAAATAATCAAACATGGCTTATCATCACAATACTTGTTGGAAGTAAATGCAAAGTAATCACAGCAACCATATTTAGTTTCAAATACCTTGAATCAATATACAGTGGAACCCAGATAACATACCTACCGTCTAAGCCATAGCTTTGACTTTGAGGGTGTGTTATCAGAATGATGTCTCATAAGAGCAGAATGGTGTGTTAAAGAGAATGCTCTTTAAAGATTATAACAAACAAAGCACATGAAACTGTTGAATGAGAGTGAACTAAGCAAACAGAGGATTAAATTGAGTCATAGTTTCACTGTAACACCAAAAGATATGATGGAAAAGAAAAAAAAAAACTACTTACAGTGCTACTTTGAGAACTACCAGCAGACTCTTTGTCTTTGATCTTCTTCTTCAGCTCCTTGATTTCATCCTCTTTTTCTGATACTGTATCCTGCATGTAACAAAAAGTTTATTTAACTCTTGTTAGTTTCTTTGCTCTGCTATTACTGCTTCCACGACTGTATGGATATAGGAAGTTTACATGATATAAACTCTCGTAGCATGAGGTTCCCCGGTTCCGGGTTCCCACTGGCTGCGTGGTCATTTTATGGATAATGACAGTTGTACATGTTGTCTGCTAGCCAGTCAGGTGACACTGGGATGCAAAATTCTATCATCGCACTAAGAAGTCAGCAAGGAGATGCATTTATATTCTATTGCCGCATTCACACGAAGCAAGCAGACAATTGAATAAATTCTATCACCACATCACGAGGGTTAATGAATCACTTATAACAGTATGTTTTCAAGTCCCAGATCATGGCACCCGTATCCCTAGCAGATGACAGCCTTCTCACACAGACTATATAAAAATGCTGATATTTTTATAAAAGATAGGCTTGAGTTTTTGCACCTCACTTCACCACTTTTGTATTTAGTTCGCTACATTCTAAACAACACGCTACATTTCATTTTGAGACCAAAAAAAATGCATTACCTGTAATTTATTCACATTTTCCTCCAAATCACTGATCTGACCATCAAGTTTGAGCTCTTTATCTGTAGCTCCTGATATGTTTTCTTCTAAGAGATTCTGAAATATGATATGTAGAAACATCCATTTACAATCCATAGGATATAGACATGTTTGATGAAGGATAGGCAAAGGAAGAGAATGTGGCCAGCTAGTCAGAAGCGTCCAGGAGGTAACTTCTAAATTCAGTCATCAATTCAAGAGGTTTCTTTACTGCTCAGATGCAATTTTTCTTTAGTCTGAACTATACAGAGTTGGCTTGATGATATAATGGGCCCAGTCCCCTGGTCACTGGGTTAGTTCCTGGACAATGAAAGTGTCTAGAGACAGTCCTTAATTAGCTTTTTCTTCCTAAACTCTATCCTAAACCTAAACTAGGCTCTAGGTGGGAGTGTCCTGATATATTGCCTACTACATTTGCCAAAGTTCCAGGGTGAGGATGGGTGCTAGGCAGTGCAATGCGCGAAAATGCAACTCTCTATTAACAAATCAAACTCACAATTTTAGCTTTCAGTTCCTTTTTCTCTGCATCTCTTGCAGTCTCAAGCTCCCTCAGCTGAGCCTCTAAAGATGTGATTTTGGCTCGTAGCTGAGTGTCACTGTCTACAGCGTTCAGTTTCTGTTTGCTGAGTTCACTTTCCAGTGCATCAATCTGTAGGGACCAACCATGAACTCAGAAATGTAAAAGAAATCAAAGTTTCACATGCATGCTTCTGAGATAACATTAAAGAAGGGCAAGGGTTTACTGAGAATTCATCCACACTGTCAAACCATTTTTGTGACCCATGGGCATAATAAAATTTCCTGATATATGATATCTTTGGTACTTTACAAACTATGATAGAGGGCTTGCAGATACAAACTACTTGGATGATTGTGTATTCAGTAAACTGACAACGTGCATGCAGTCAGAATTTCCATAAGTGGCAGAAAAAAGAGCTGACATTATGAACATCACTGAAATAGGAAACCACAGAATTTCCTGATTAACAAGAAAATCTATCATTGCTTAAACTTAGGCCAACAGCAACATTGTGAATTGTCATGTAGTAAATACACTATATGAATGGGCGTAAACTGGAAAAAATGCCAGAAGAAAATACGTTGGCAGCCCAGATCCAAATTCAAATTTATAGGGACATGGAAAGAAAACAACTACAAAAACAAAAAAAAAAACATGAAAATTACTGACCAACATCTCTCTGGCAGTAGAGATCACATTTAGTGACTTGGTTTGCTGGGGTAATAGTACTGATAAGTCACGTATCAGATATGGCCTCAATACAAGACCTATAAACATTATTACGACCACTTTTATTTGAAGCTATACTCTGCAACTGCTATTAGACAAAACATTCTTTTCAGTGAAATGTGATTTCCCATTACTCATCTGTATAATGTTTTATGTCTTTGGTTGGAGACATAATGAGATACTATACAGAGCTGCCAACCTCCAAAACTGGATTTTCATATATAAGCAATATCCGATGAATTGTTTGCTGGAAAAAGTGCAGAAATCCACTGAAAAGTGATTACTTCTCACCAATGTAAATAAAGTATTTTCACGAAACTTTGCTTAATCTATTCACAACTCACTAAAAGCTAAATCAATTCACAACTCACTAAAAGCTAAATCAATTCACATGCTCACCTGTTTTTCATAATGTGTATCTTTGGAGGTAGCCAGTTCCAAATTCTCCAAAGCCCTTTTCTCAGCATCCTCCAATTTTGCCTTCAAATCTTCAATCTGGTAACAAAGACATACGTTTTAATGGATTAAAACAATCACATAGAAAGTTTGTCTCTATCGTCTTATCAGGTAAGTCCACTAAAGCAGAGATATCCAAACACTAGCATCTGAACACTAGCAAGCATTGCCAAGTAATGACAAAACATAGTAACTTATATATAAACACCATAAAATCATAATTTGGTTGGGAAACTGTAAAATAATGACTTGGTTTCAGTATCGTATGGCAGCATATGACTAAATATGACCTGGTAAGGACGAAAACATGGCCCATGAAGTAACCACAGTGCATAGCGTCACTGAAATTTTACAGAGTCACGTAAGAAGGTGGTGGTAGGTATATATCACTTTGAGTGACCAATATTTCTGATACTTGTGAATTTCAATTGAAGATTATAAGTATTAAACTATCTGAAAAATACTGAAAATAACAGTATGAAAGGTATAAAAACAAGTTTCGATTCTCTTATTCCCAACACAAGTCCTGAACTACAAAATAGCTACCTGTTCCCCAATACTTGCAATACTAAGACTGTATGAAACTGAGAGTCTGTAAGTATTTTTGACCAATTCAACGATCAGACCAAAATGGACCCCCTCACCTGTTTGTGAAAGCTTTCCCTCATCTGCTCTGTAACTTTCTGGCTGTTGGCGAGTTCCTCACTGTCCTCCACAATTTTGGAATTCAGGTGAGATATCTGGATACAGAAAACAACATAAAACACTTTGATGCTGTTTTATCACACTCTGTCTGTTCAAAAGAACTGTTTATAAAGGGTAATAAGACACTGGACAGATAATCACAAGCCTTTTAATGATGAATGTTCATTCCTTAAGGGGTTGCAAATTGCAAGAATTGACTGTCTTATAAAACTATTTTAAGTAACATTTCAATAACAATAAGTGAATTATCTGGTACATTACCTATTATAAAACTCCGTCAGTTTGCCTACCTTGGAATAAAACTTCATTTTTTTAAAAATTTCAGTCAGTTGGCCAAACAAGTGTTCTCTTTACTACGAATTTAACAGTGTTGCAACAGCATGTATATAATGTAGATCTGGGCATGCTTAATATGTGGGATATAAGTTAGGTAGTCAAGTGGGATACTATTTGCGTAACACTTTGCTGCCATAGTAATTTTCCTGTTTTGCAGAGTTTGGTTTGAAATATGAAAAACCAGCTAACTATGGAATATCAGCCATTGGGAGATAACTATGAATTGACCAAGCACTATTCTAAGATTCCCAAGTATTGTCCATTTATTAGACTTTATTGAGACTAGGAAATACAGCTGTTTCAGCATACATGAGACATACTTGAGACAAGGCAGCAAAATGTTAATAGTCTACATCTCATTACAAAGTCAGCACCGAAAATGACAGCAAGTGAAGCCAGTAAATTGAAAAGCCAAGTCAGGCATCTAGCAGGAAGTGAAAGCAATAAAAACAAACCACCATGACCACCAATAGCAATCACAACAACAAAAGCAAAGATGATGATGACAACCACAACAAAGGTGCCAACAATAACCATAACAATAACAACAACAGCAATGACAGTAACAACAACAATAACAACACAACAATGGCAACAATAATAGCACATTGCCAGTGACAACAACATAAGCGACAGAAACACCAACAAGAAGAAGTACCTGGTCCTCTAGCTGAGTAATCTTGTCACTCCATGTTGACTTAACCTCTGTCAACTGCTGTCTTGCTTCCGCTAGTTTCTGCTCTGTTGCATCTCTCTCTGCCTGCAGGGCACCGAGTCTATCATCTCCAGAGAGTGCCGAGTCTGAGATTCTCTGTTCCAATGTCTTCACTCTCTCCTGGAGTGTGTCAATGTGATCATCTTTCTCCTGTAGCAACTTGCTGGTCTGTGGACCCATAAACTTTATGATAAGTCTGGTATGCACACTGGGCTCATCACATGTTTGAAATGGACAGAAATACAGCCTCAAAACTATGGCCTATCCACAAAACCATGGCTTATACATAACAAATTATCATCTTTGCCCTGACCAACAGTGCAAAATACAAAATTATCCTTATTTTCAAAAGGACAGTGAATCTCAATCAATACTGCTGCTGGCATTGCTTGCATATATTCCAGACCTCATGTCTCAATAATTTCATACTAAAGTGTGTTTACGACAGTGATTGAGACTCTACATATGCAGCACTCCTGACCATAATAAAAAAAACAAAAAACTCAGCAACTGCAATATGATCTGAAAATGTATGTGGTGATTTTATATGTGTCAGCTGATTTTCTGATCTTATCATGGTTGTTAAGATCTTGCAAAGTGATGGCTGATATCTTGGCTCAATAACTGGTGAAAAATTCCTTCCCCGTCCAACAAAAACAAAGAAACAAGAGCCCCAAAAATATCAAGACCAGGGCAAAATACCCAGAGCTCTGCATGAACATGGACCAACACAGCCAAGAGTGGAATGTCACACAGTAAGTTTAAATATATCAAACTGCAATATTCACTATGGTTTGGCAGCTGTCGAAAGGATATCCAGCTAGGAATTAAAAAATAAATGTTCAGACTTACAAATCCCTCTTGAGACAAAAAAAAAAAAAGGAAAAGATCAACAGAATGACACGTGAGTGTCTAAGCACAGTCTGTTAGAGTGTCAGGAAGTCAAAGGGCTAGATGGAAGTATCTTCCTCTGAAGATCTTCTGTTGCCTCACTTTTCAAGGAGAGTTTCTTATCTTTCTTAATCTCAGGATGCCAGTGAATTTACCTTATTTCTCTGTAGATCAGAATTCCTCACCAATGTTTTATGTTCACCATCCAAGTCAGACAACTGTCCTTGAAGCTTAGCAATCTGATTTTGTTTCTGTGAGAAAATGGTATGTATGTCATGAGATTAATCAAAAGAATAATTGTCATTCTCAGCCATTTCCAAACTTCCTCTTCATAAACTAAAATATTCTGCAATTTGTTGAAAATGGGTATTTCACAAGCCAGTTCAGTTTAATATAAATGATAGGGTTTGGTCCTACATTCAGCAGCTGGCACAAATCCATGACATCATACACTCTATGTAAACCCTTTTTCATCCATTCTTTGTTTTCTCATTTGTCTCATCACCAAATACATTAAACTTGAAACAGTCAAGAAATGGACAACATATTTCAATTGTCAGTAAAATGATGCAAGTAGGGGTGAAATATGATAATAACCAAAACTATTTCTTTAAGATAAAACTTTATCACGAATACAAATGTTGCTTACTTTGTAATATCAGTGGGCAACGAAATTTTACTTTGACATAATGCTAACCTGGCATGATGCACTTGACAGATACAAAATATATAATTTCTCTCATTTAGTTTCTATCTTCAAAATAACCACTGAAACACCATCTGCCCTACCTCCGAAGCTGTGGGTAATTTTCCTCATCAGTCACGACGCGTATCATGATATTTTCTACTAATACAGCTTTACTTACCTCTGTCATCTCCTTGTTCATCTCATCCAGCCTCTTGTCAAACGCTGATCGGTCCTTGGTGAGTGACGTGACCAGCTCTGCCCTCTCACTGTTCTCCTCCTTCAATTTCATACTGCAAACAAATTCATAATGTTATTCTTTACAACACATTCCTACATGCAGAGGAATTCTCTACACATAAAGACAAATCAGGTCCTAATCATTCCAGTCACAGGGAATAATCCTACTGACAGATTCGCCAAGAGTGCTCAGGTATCTGGGAGACAAAATATGAAAAGACTGATATGTTGAAGGAACTAATATTGAAACTGAGAAAGGAAGAGAAAGAATGGAAAGTACACTGTCACCTACAAAGAATGACAGTTATGGACAATTTTCCTTGCATTTTCCATATTTCCCAAGCTTGTGGCAAACTCATCAAGCCATTCCCCATCCTCCCTATCCNCACGCCCCACCCCCAAGCCAAAGGAGAACCAACAAAGTTTGCAAGCTATGCAAAATCTGCATCGAGCACACTAAGAACGATTCTTACTTTTCTGTCTCCAGAGCTGCCAATCTCTGTTTCAGTGGTCCCAGTTCATCTGTCAACTTCTCCACCTGCGTCTCTGCCACCTGGCACTGGTGTGTCTTGGCCTCCAGCTCAGCACGGCATGTGGACAGTGATTCCTCTGTGTTGAGAAGCTGGGAGATACAAAAACAAAAGAAAAATTTCAGAATTTGTTGCAGTCTGGCAGAATTTCATCAGTACAGTGCTATGTTAATGATCAGTAAGTCTGTTGCTATGGCTGGTAGCGCTTCACTGTCTCTCTACCCATGCAATGACAAAATGCCATAATGTACTTGCAATCTGGTTTGAGCATCTTATGGGGTTTGTGCCATTGCACTTCAGCTCTGCCTGGTCATGGAAAACACTATGTGCCAGAGCAATAATATTAAAGAAGATCTCACACAATGTTTCATGTATCATACCTCTTCATTATTTCATAACTAAAGCATAATATGCCCCTCAGAAACTATAACAGCTACAATAGAATAATTCAAATGAAAGGACAGAGATTAAACTCTACAAACACTAAACTATGGTGCCAGGGGGCTTTCTGTGACGTGGCAGAACTGTAGGTCATAGGGAGATTTATAAACATTTCAGTGGGGGACTTCTTTTCATTCAAACTTTTAAACCTTTACTCATGGTGCATGAATTAGAAGATAAATATATACAGGCAGCTACACCAAGATTTCACTGAAGAGAGATACAAACATCAATCCCACGTGAAATTTCCTTTAAAATCAGCTTTTCAACAATTCATAACATTACTTCTGCTTCTCCATGTTAAAATTTGAGACTTCTATCTACAATTAAATATAGCACCAGCATAACATTCCTCTTTTCAAATCACCTGCTACAAACGGTCACTCTTTTTTTTTTGTTTTTGTTGTAAAATTTCACAAACATTTAGTTGCTACACCTAAGTACTGATATAATTCTGAAAATCAGTTTTTTTTTCCACTGAGGAAAGAGTACATGTTCATTTAAAACAAATATATATACACAACAAAAAAAAAGAAGTTTTGAGGAAAAAATTGTGCAAGGAATTTTATAGGAAAACAAGTTTTAGAGTTCTGGAATTTGCCACTACTGGGCAAGCATATTGATACAGTACCTAACTACATTCAGTGCCCATTCTGTGAATGCAATTACCATGGTTGAAGGTCAAAATTTATGGGGCATTTTGTTAGAACTGTTCCCAACATCAAAACAACAGAGAAGTACTCATGTACGCATGAATTCCACATAATTAGATGAAGCCTGGTCAAGCACCAAAATGCTCGCCATCTGAGACCCCGCTGAAGTCTTCTAATTAACAATGGCAGATAATCTGAAGCACTGAAAATAAGTTAATCAACTGAACTATACAAAAGTACTAAGCCAATCTTATCTAAAATCATCAGGCAGGCAAAGGCTTTTCTGACCCAGAGAACCTGGTACCTCTACAACCTGCAACAAGTGAGGAGTACAGAAAGAGCACTACCCAAGATATCTGTATTTCATCACTAAGGTGCAATAATTATCTAACTAAAATTTCCAAATATTATAGAAGAGCATAATAACCGTTTCATTTTCAATACATGGCTACAAATGTACCAAGCTTAAAGAGTTTATGCAGGTGTGAAACTGTTTAACACACAGCCTTAATATTTTGACACAATGTGCATATGAAAAATACGACATAAAATCATGCACAAAAAAGAAGAAAGAATTTTGAAAGAAAAAAATTCAGGTCTAGTATTACTGCACTGAGATGATGATATACAGATAATGGAAAAGAGTCATGTTACAAATCATCTTTTTTCCCATGCTATACAGAAAACATAACCAACACCCATTACAACATGCATTACTGCATGCAAAGTTGGCTTCACTGACAAAGACAGCACACAACACATGCATTACTGTGGGAAGTTATCAAATTATGGGAATTGGGAACCACATCCTCAATTTATGCAACAAGATGAAATTTCCATTTGCACTGAATTTCAACATTCCCATCACCCTGTTATATGTCTAAAATAAAAATAAAATCCTTAGCCTCAGAAGAACAACATATCCCATACCACATAATGAGTAGAACCTAGGACTAGGCTTTTGATTACGACTAAATATTAGCAATGAGACATGCTGAAATGCCATGAAGCCCCTGGTTATGGTTGTAATTGATGTGAACAATGCCGTAACTAAACCCAGGCCATTAGTTGTAGGTGTATCGGTTTTCCTTGCAGACCATGCAGAGATAGTATCAAGCTGAAAAAATGAAGGACTGAAGGCGGCTGGAAAGCCCCTTACAGTTATGAAACATTTTGGCTCAGAGGAAGATCCAGGAATACAGTTGCTTAATGTTTATTTTTCTACTTCCTCATGTGGTCACAGGCACATTTTTTGTTGTAATGAAGTAAGAAGACATATAATACATATTTAATATATCTTAGTACCTCACAAAGTGTAATGTTTATCATGAACGACAATTCTGTACTTTTCCTTTTGAACCATACTGTTGCAAAAATGGAACAACTCCTTTCAACCATTTTATACAGGGGTCACATTTATAAGCAACTTTATGTTACTTACTTTAAGTTACAGCAAATTTATTTCTTTTCCACCTTGTAGTGTAGGGTAGACATAAAACACCTGAAGTTAATAACAATCTTCAAAACTCACAAAATAAGTGAAATTTGACAGATTTCTGTTTCAGCTTGTAGAAAAATGTTTCAAAACAGTTCGTCCTCTTGCACATGTAAGGGGCTCTCCACCATTTTCCATTCATAAGGATCAGTGTTCAAAATTGAGTACCAGGTGCTTGACTTTGGCCAACTCTTGTGTGGTGAGACCCTCAAATTCATCATTCTCCTCTTCCTTCTTGAAATATTTGGCCCGGTATTCTTCCGCAGCTGCAAGTTTTTCCAACAACTCACGTTTTTCCTGAAAATTACTCTTCAGTCATTACAATCTTCCCTTACTCTCGGTCATTACGTAGTGGTATGATGTGATTATAATTTTAACATATGACATAGAGGAACTCTATCACAGAAGAACACTATCATGACCTGATTCTCCCATGACTTTATACGATGTCCTCAGAAAGGAAAACAAAAAAGAAAAGGATTCAATCTCTGAACATAAAATAGTACTGACAACTTAGAAATTTCAGTTAACTCTGACAACAAAGTAGATTAAAATCAATGTAGCAGGATGCCATTAACTTGAATCCAAGTCCATGATTTCATATTTTTGAGATGTTCAATTTGATGAGTAAAATGTTACATATAATCAAGATAATAAACAAAATGGAACCAGAGGATAACAACATGTTAGGAGGGCTGGTCAAGTTCAGTTCATGAGATCCTCTTGTATAACACAGATGAACTATCTATAGCATTTCTACCACTGCTCCAAGGAAAATAAGTGTATCTACAAAATTTCTCACTATTACTAACACCAATTTGGTTTACAGAAATGAAACTATAAAAGAAACAGAAGAAGAAATCTCAGCTCTTCCTACACATACTTAAAACAGACAGGACACATTCAGCACAAAAGCAGTCTATCTACAGAACACCAGGTCAATCAGTGCACAAATAGCCATGTTATTGTCAACAGACAATGAGTTAAGCAAAGTATTTTTGGGTTTTTTTTTAATTAGACACTGGGACACATTCAATGTAAGCTTGGGTTAGGGTCAACAACAGAGTGGGCTTCTCTGGATTTTGTCTACTCATATAGTTACTTCATTTGATATCAAAGTGTCTTGTTAGTTCCTGATAACTTTGTGTCAAAACAGAAAATACGCCTTCAAAGGATCATGCATAAAGTTATCTAAGAAACAAGGGTGAAATCTGGTGTCCAACAATCTGTATTTTTGCAAATGACGGTCATCTTGGATTGATCTCTCTTAAAGGAGAAAAATACACTATTCCGCACTCTGGGGTGCAATTTTGCACAGAAAATCCATGGCATTTATGGTGACAAATTGTGGACCATGTTACCTACATTACTACATCCTGGAAAGGACGATGCCTCCCCTTAACACTAATAGTCAAAAGATCAAATGCAAGATGTCACTGAGAAAGAATGACCATATGACAGAACCAATTTCAAGATCTCTCTGATGCAATTCCCAACATCTGGGTACCTCATGCAACATGATTTACGCTTTCCAATACTCTTCAAAGAGTATGGATAAGTTTTGACTCCTTCAAGATTTTTCATGCACTAGAATTTCAGTGTCCAGTTCCAAATTCTGTAAATGACAATTTTCTATCCCTGTATGAGCACTGCAACACTCATCAGTGAATAAGAAGTGAAAGAAACTGGAGGACGAGAAATAGCCTCAACGGCTTTCTGGCTCTGTGAGAACCTTCTTGGTTTGATAAGTCTGGCACTCCAGACAAATCACTCAAGAGGAAGAAACAAGTTACAGTGAGATAACAAGAACTCATAACTGCAAGGAACCAGTCCACAATTTTGGATTCGTTAGTTATTTCATAAGCAAATCTTATAAGAAAACACAGTCATGCACAAACATGTTGAATACATTTAGGTCGAAATTATGGTTCCCTTTAACAAATCCTTCAGATCGGAACATATTTCTTCACACTTGTGCTTTATGTCTCCTCAAACTTCAGCAAACTTGAATGAGATGATGTGGCTCTGAAGAATCTGAGTTTCCACATGCTCAACTGTAACGGATTCTGAACTAGAGCACTGCAACAAGAATTCTGGCATTGCCATAGATGATGTTTGAGGTCAGAAAGACCTACTGTGGTACCTTGTCCGTGTTGTCATAAAACATTGTATTCCGCAAATTAGATCAAACCCAATTTTGATATCAATTTGTTCAGAATTTCACCTTGATTCTGATGACAAGAATTTTAATTCGTATGTACATTCAAAATTTAAGCACATGACAATTTTATGCGAAATTAGATCTTTCCATAATAATAAAAAAGACTCCACACAATCCAATCTCCACGCCAATACAGACAACATATTCTCAGCTTGACAAACTTGCGGCACAAAAGATATAAACCCTTACTTTGTCTAACTTGAGCTTGTCATCCTGGTAACCTTCGATCAGTTTGTCTCGGATCCTTTGGAACTCCTCCTTCTGCTCCTGGAGTTTCTTGTTTGTCACTGGGTGAAGATAAAACATATCAAGATAATGCAAAATACAAATGATCTGTACAGCTTGCCTGTGACAATAGTCTGTTACCTACTTAACACATAAAACTGAAAATCTGTGGCTGGATTTGTTTGTCGTTGAGTCTTTCAGCTATAGAATTTCCAATGCTTAACTTCTGCCAAACAATAAATGTTTTTGTCTTTACCGAGTCTGGGATGAGTCCATCAAACAAAAACACTGATGAGAATTCTCATCTTTCATTTAGTAATAAATAAAGAAAAGCACTATATATTGCTATACATCTAGATTTTGTCGCCTCCTCATATTTTGTGTATCAAAGTCAGTTGTGCTCTCCATGAATACAGCCACACCCTGTGACTCTCAGTGTAAACAGTGTGTGCATTTAGCTCCTCAAAGCATTCCTCTTGAATATATGAAAACCAGGTATTTCCAGTGACTCTATCCCTTACCATGGCAGGTGGTTTACAAACTATTGCCTGTTGGAGCATTTTCAAAAAAAGACACTTTGGGTGTGGATAATCTCCCTTGATGATGTGAATGTAGTGCATTTTGGTGACTTAACTTTCTAATTATGAATGAAGTGACATATTCTAATTTACGTGGAATGTAGGATTCCTTGTCAGTGTCTGCTGTCTTGGTTATGCCTGACATCTCACATTAAAAATAGCTTGCTGAGATGAGAAACTAACGTCACTATGGGACAAAGCCTTACCTTCATCTGCTTGTTTCAGGCTGGTTTCCAGTTTCTCAATGGTCTTACTTTTATCCTTGATCAGAGCTGCTAAATCTGCAACAGAAATAAATAAGTCTGTAAGTAGTGTTATCCTGTAACCCTTTTCTCTCTAACACAGCCTCTTCTCTCTCTCTTTCTTCTTTCTTCTGTCTCTCTGTCTCCCACCCATTATTATGCAGACTCTAGCACCTTTTTTACAAGTATTGAGAAAGTGAGAAAAGACTGTATGAAATGTGAGTGGAGGCGTGGTAGCAATGCTAAGCTATTAGAACTCACCACTAATGTTGCCCTCCAGTTTCTTACACTGCTCTGTCTTCCTCTGTAAGAGGGCAACCAACTCCTCTCTTGATGATGTAACATCCCTCACCTGCGGGATGAGCAGTCTTGTTAACAGCCCATACAAAACACTGCAGAAGAGCCCTACTATCTTACAACTATACACCAGGCAGTTAACCTGTGCATGCATTTACCAATGGTAAATGCTACAATAAAAGTAATTATTAGAAAATAATCTGTAAGCATGGATATACCAAATACAAAGAAAAAGACTTACTGGAGGTATAAATAATATATGACACTGGTACGACCCAAAACCTTTTAAAGATTCAATAAACATGGAGCAGGAAAATTATTAGAACTGAATAAAGAAAAAAGCTGTAAAATATCCAGGGATCGCAGCAGCCAATGACAAAAATTTTCAGACACCAAATTAATGTTATAACATTCAGGTTTCTGGACAATAAAATATTGAAGTTGTTGTTCTACTCATATCTTTGTAAAATAAAAGACCCCTTTTCTCAGATCTGGTTTTCGGTTTCCTGAAACTTCTTTGCATTCTGATACCCCTGAATATCATAAAATATTAAAGAGGATATCAACGGCTATCAATAAATCAATCAAAAACACAGTCACAAACTTGTATACACATTTAAAAATACATCAAGTCTACAGTAAATAACACTTTGCTAATAATATAATGAAGTATCTCATCTTTTTCAATTGCAAGAAGAGAGAAAAGAGTAAAGAAAAGATATGGCCCTTTGATTAGACTGTATGTATATATGCAAAAATGTCTAGTCTATACTTTTCAACATGCTAGTAATGGGTCTGGCCTCAGAAATGACATCAGCAGATTAGTGTTACTTGGACCACATCTCAGTTAGGCCACAATACAACAAGCATAGTGATGAAACTCAGTAAATGGCACCTACTGATGACTCCTCACTAGTAACACTGCCAGGGGGTGAGGGACCTAAGTGCTGTATGCTGCCAGCTCTGGGTAGGCTTGAGACTGCAAAGTGTGAACAAGAGGAATCATTACATTTATTCAATAAACAAACTAAATGTGAATGTTACAAAGTTATGGAACCATGACACAGGATAATATCCATGAAAAAATAAATCATTTACTGCACTGGATATTCATGCAGCATATCCGAACTATTACATGATTAAGCCCCCTCAGCAAATATTTTTGGACACAATCACTGGAAAGACTGAGGGAGACTAAGGAAGAGGAAACAAAAACACAGCCACCTGATGAAGTGGTTGGGAATGGACAAGAGCCTTTAAATGAAAAACTGCAGAAGACCAATGACTGACATGGAGGAGAAGGGTCATTTACATCATATGACATCGATGAATGAATGAAACATCTCTGGCTGTGTTGATGTTTTTATCTGTCTTTCACCTTTATAAAATTTTTAGATAGGCACATTAAGGTGCTACCTTAGCAGCATCAAATCATTAGAACATACTATGATTTTTTAAATTTTCTTGACAAAAGACTAAGAAGCTCTGATACCTTTTGCTGAAAATTGGTCATTCAACAGCATTCATAACTAAGACCAGAAAATGAATACAGAGAGGAACTTTTTTACACAAAGTATTAAGTTGAGGAGTAAATCAAAAACAAGAAAAGGCACAACACCAAAAACAAGACTGTAACAGAGAAGGAATAACAGAAAATATGAAATGTGTTTCTGGATATGAAACTCATTATCATCCAAGGCACCGTTGAGAATAACCTATTGATAGTCTGTTCTCATTATATTTTGAGTTGGAATCAGCACTGATGACAAACAAGAACAACTTCCATTCAATATTTAAAAAGTGTGACAAAAACCTCTCTCTATCTTACCAGAATCTCTGCGACTTGAAGATTTTCCAGGAGAATCAGCGTTGGGGACGGCACCTCCCTCATTTTCAATTTTCTTCTTCAGCTTTGCAAACATCGTGACTCTTAAACACAGCTACAGTTGCAGAGCAGTACACACTTTCCTTCAAAAGCCAGCTGTGGTAATTAAGCCAAAAACATTATTTTACTGCAATGAAAAGATGCAAATGTGGCAGCCTAGAAAATCTTGGGCTTAGTGAATGCAGTTCACCTACAAACTCCTACTAAAAATCATGAATTGCTGTGTTGATCAAGTGCTGTGTTGATCAAGCTCAATTCGTAGTCACCATTTACTTTAAGTTTGTTATGCCACAGACCAATCCTCTCTAGATCTAAGCAGTAATCACAAATGACTGGAATAATTTCAAGTCACATGCACTATTTAAGAGTAAAAGTGTCACACATTACTTTTTTACATATTTGTTTTTTTCCCACTTTACACTCCCTATCCAGTGTCACAGTGACTGAGTGAGTAAGAGTGGAAAAATAACTCCAAGATGAACTCTTCCCACAACTAGCAGGACATTTAAGACTTCAGCAGTTTAGACTTTGAGATCAAACTTTTACTTTCCATGCAGCATAGCCATAGCCATCGCATAGCCAGCCCATAGCCATTGCATCATAGCCATAACTTGCCCATGATAACGTTATCCAAATTCCTCATGATTGTGTACTTACTGTGGCAAATTTCTAATCGTTCAGCGCAGAATTCGCCACACATTCTGTAGATAACTACCAGTACCACAGTTTCTAAGTGCGGGTGCAAGTCTAGCAGCTAGAAATTAGGGATTGGAAATGCGCGAGATGAGACAAGCAATTTTTACCGTGTGATTTTTTACATAGGGGTCTCTTTTTTAGCACGTTTGAGCAACAATACTGTGCCTCAGAACTGCTCAATCGAGCAGTAACTTCGGAGCAGTAGTAACTAACTGCCTGACTGGAAGGCTTTCCTGGACCTGTTCTATAACTATATAGACTAGTCTTTTTAGCCTTCAGATCTCAACATCACTGCTTTCATTAAATCTGTATGTCTGCCCAGTGATAATACTTATACTAGCGTGTGGTCACGGAACGATCAAAATTCAAGATCAACTCAAGACTAGCCTCTAGGCTGCCTGCTGCGGCTCTCTTTTATTTTCTTTGGTCTCTGGACCGGGTGTTCGCTTATTTCTCAGCTACCACATTCCATGGCTAAGTTTGGCAACCACTCAGTAAATGAGGATGAGTCATATCTATCTCACTCACCTATCTTTATACTAAAATTCTACAGAGTACTTTCCGATTTCCAACACATTTAAACTGTGTATAAATATATTATTATTCGACAACTTGGCAAAGGATTTGACACATTCAGCCATGACAGTATTGACCCGGAAGAGGAAATGGATTTGTAGTTTTTCTATGGTGTCATTGGAAAATGTAAAACCTGAATGAAATAGCTTATTATGTACAAAACAATTTAATTTTTTTTTTCTATAATGGTTCGTGCTTCTTGGATCCTCGCCCCCTTTCCTCTTGCCCGCACTCCCCAACCAGGAAAAACAAATACGCCATGAGTATTCGCTGCCTGTCTATTTCGAAGTGAGTGGAGCAATTAATTACTGTTTTTTGGTGTTTGGACAAAGTAACGGCTTTAAAAGTCTTGTAGGCCTAGTAAGTTATAATTCCCGCTACTTTTCAAAGTTGCTCCTTTCATTAAAAAAAAAAAGTATAAAAAAACAAAGTACTTTTTTTTTAAAAGCTGTGGATAACTTCATCCAGCGATTATAGTTTTCTTGCTTTTGCACACGTTGACATAGTATAATAATAGCGTAGCGCGCAACCATTTTTGCATAAGCTCATTGTGTAAAACAATTAAACGAAAACCCCAAACAAGACAAACATACAGACTATGTCTGTAAAGATACGAAAGCAGCATGATACTGTTAGAATAGACTTAAGCGAAAAGGGGACGGGGGTTGTGGGGGAGGGCAAACCAAGGAATGTTGTCTGAAGAGAGCGATAAAGAGGGCTGAATGAACACTAGTGGAAGGGTTGACAAGGGGGAAGAGGAGTTTAGAGACAGTTTTCCCAGGTTTAATAGGAACCAAACTGAGCAGTTTGAGGCAATTTCTATCTGAAATTAGATAAATGAAAAGAAGAAAAAAAAATCACGATTTGTTTATGTTGAAGGTAGATCATGCAAACTTGGGGGGGGG
>JAWQUT010000015.1:1328499-1346521 GCA_033807755.1 Ellobium chinense | reverse complement strand
GTGGAAGGGGGGGGCTAGGTTTTCTAAACGGGACGGAAAATTTATTTTGATGTCTCCCTTTTGCGATATTTTGCATTGACCACTAAACTCTTGGCCCACTCTCGAGACAATCAAAGTGACTAAGACAGCGCAAACAGACTGCCAAGACATTGAGGAAGCGAAAGGGGAGACGATGACATAGAGAAAAGACGGGAAAAAAAGCACCTCTTCTCATTATTCCCTCCCTTCCTTTTCTTTCGCGCCTTTGCCACGGCTGTAATAACTTACGGTGAAGCATTATAATTGGAGCCCCTTAAAAGTGGACTTTTGATCCAAATATGATATTACAGATGGTTCTCCCAGCCCCAGTAAAGAAATAACGACAGGTGGATTCCCATCATTATATTTGGACTCTCCTCGTTACTCCAAACATTATGGACCAGTTTTTATTTAATTTTGTGGAAAGTGTTCTTGTGTAAAATGAGAGATCAAGTTATTTAACCACAATGTGGTTAACCACCATAGTGCTCCTATGAATACTGTACTTAATTTTCTTTCCTATATGGCTATTACAATATTGCACACTAACCGGCATATTTTTAAATATTGCGTCAGTATTATTACTACTGATTATACATGCGAAGTAAGACTATAAAATTTTCATGAATATAATGCTATTCAAATGGTTCTTTTTTTTTTTCTTTACTTACGTCCAGTTTTGAAGATGTTTTCTGGTTCGAATATGATCAAACTATTCCTTCAACTTAAAACAGTCACTAATAAATATAAATCAGAAAGAACTCAAATGTTAGCAACACTGATATTATACATTTTGACTGTTCGGAACAAACGGTGTTCATTATTCAGGAATAGGACTCATCGTCATCATTACCTCAACATCATCATCACCACCAACATCATCATCACCTTCAACATCATCATCACCATCAACATCATCATTACTATCAACATGGTCCTGATATCTGCAGTAATAAAGACATACCCTGGTACTGGACTCATAGTACTCAGACCAAATTCAGATGGTGTTCCCAATAACCACTGGCGTAGTTTTGTTGTTGCTGTTGTTGTCGTTGTCTTCGACGTTGTATATTGTTGTTATTGTTGTTGTTGCTGTTGTTGTTGTTGTTGTTGGTGGTGGTGGTGGTGGTGGTGGTAGTGGTGATGGTAATGGTGGTGGTGGTGGTGTTGCTACTGTTGTTGTTGTTGTTGTTTCGGTTCGGATTCTGACATTTTCATTTAGTGAGGAAAAGTAGGTGATGATGGGAGATGGAAATGCTGCATCCAAAAGATTTTCGACCTGTGATTTATTTTGGTCAATATAGTATGTAATTTCGCAATTTTTGTATCTCTATNTCCGCCCCCGCCACCAAAATTCCATTTTTCTGTAGAGATTAGTATTGTTCATCTTTCCATCCGGACTATCCTCTGGTAAGTTTTATAAAGTATTTCTTGCAGCAGGTTAAAATGAGGCTAAACTCGCTTTTTGGCTATACCACGTTATTGGCATGATAAAAGAATAATATGTGTACTTTCATTAGGTGGCAAAGGTTGCGATTTAGCGTTATTCTGGCCCTAAATATAGCTTTTTGAAATGGCGGGGAGGGGNGGGGGGGGGGGGGGGGGGGGGGGGGGGGAGGGGGCGGGTGTCGTACCATACACGGAAAATCTTATGACAAAAATTGAGATTGACAAAATAACTTGACGAATTAGACGACTCTAATTCATCTAATATGCTTCACAAAAATTCAGATTTATGAACATTGTTTATTTCGTTTGATTTTACTTTCGACTTCTGCAACAAACTAAACGTTTTTACCGAAAAGGCCTCGTCACCTTTAGAGCCTGACGTTTCAGTTCCCAGTGTAGCGACATGAGCCTCATTTTGACGGGTTACAAGACATAGTTTTCAAGCCAGCATACATGTGCGTCAATTGAAAACTTGCGCATTAAAGATGGGATCTCCTACCATCGTAAGAATTGCATTAACTTTGCATGTTGAACGTTTCTAAGGGTACATTCAGCACCAATGCATCAATGTAATCCTACAATTGTAAGAGCTTCCACCGTTAGTGCGGAAGTTCTCAATCGATTAACAGAAAAAAAGAGGTTCAATCCAAAAGTCACAGGCATTTCCTGTAAAACTGCGATTCTGGCTTACTGACAAAAAAAAAAAATCGAAGACAACTGACACCAAAGAAATCGTCCAAGGAATAAAATACAAATTTATTAATTTTAAAGATGATGAAATCAGAACACACAATGTTGATGCGTACCATTCAGAAATGATGAGAGAGGTTGACTCAAAATGTGGCAGACACAAACTTTCAAATCTCAGACAAACCAAAGACATTGTTATACCGGTATGGGTGGATATTTGTAAAGTACAGTATCTGCATTAATTTTATTGCGAAGTTCAAAATCGGACAGTGACGGGCATGCTGGATGGGAAAGAGGAAATGATAAGAATGTCACTATGAAAGAATGCAATGACATAATTCTACTTTCAGCATTACTGTCGCCCTTTTCTATTATTTAATAGGACTGAATCATTTTGGTTTTAATGTTACCTTATCACTAATGATAATTGTATTAACCTTTGATATTCAAAGTCTAGAACTTACGTGAGGAGGACGCAGATAGAAAACTCTCTTAGTCGGAACACGAGGCAACAGACAATTTTCAGAGAAGTGTTTAGATCTTTTGTTTTGATTTTCTGACATTGTTAAGGGGTTGGGCCGCACCCCAAGTGTCTGTTGTTAAAACTTTGATATGAATTAAAAGAAAGCGCCGTTCTTCGAAAAGGAGCTCAACCACAACACTGAACATTGAAAATCGCTACAGACATTTTGCCACTAAGAAGTTAAACTTTCATAAAATATATCACTCTTATTGTACAGAATATTAAATTCCTACTGTAGTGTCTTATATTACTGTCTCCCACAGGTATACATTTTATTAGCAGGCTTTCGAGGGGTCACTGAAAGTTGAAAATGTAACGATGGACAGAGAATTCTCTCATATTAAACCGACTGGAAAAGGGAAGTGCACACATTACTTGCTCTAGACTAATTAATCTAAGATTGGATTGTGAATGCCAAGATCAGCTCCGATTCACAAGTTTCTTAATTCATTTTGGCATTCAGTGACTGGCGTTCAGTCGTAATCTGGTCTGCCAGCTGAGACGTGACAAAAACCTTAAGTTTGACATGTCCACCTTATAAACCTTATTCTCAGGAAGGAGGTCAAGACTAGATTCCCATTCAATTGCCTGTTGGTTCAGGCAGGACACAGGAGTGGGGTAGATCTCATTAAAGTTTTTGTTGTTATTGTAGTTGTTGTTACCTTTTTTTAAAAACTTGGGTTTTTTTTCATCCTCTTTTATTCCCAGTCATCATTACTGATCTTTGCACAACTGCACAATATACATGGACATATTACTACATAATCTCCGTTGTGAATTTCAAAAACATTGGCTTCACCCACGTTTAACCCTTCGTATCTGAAACCCCTCCCTCCTCCCTTCTACGTAAAGATCAAGAAGGTCAACGTTCAATTATTCACCAGCCTTTTGTTCTGGCTTTTTCTATTTTTCAGAAAGCTAAAGATATGTCTTAACTTTACATTAATGAACTGCGCGGGCTGAACTTGAAAGAAAAAAAATGACTGCACTAGTCTAGACCTCCTTTGAAAGCCTTCAAAGTATACTATAAATTAATTCGTTGCCTAAGGCTTTCCGGCGAAACTTTTACATATAAAAACGTCAGTTCAAAGGTCATGCGAGTCAGAATTGGAATCAATTTTAAACAGAGCTCAGAGTAACACTGTAGCTCAAAGACAGAGAAGTAAAAATAGAAGAAAAGCGAGAGGTAGGAAAGATTAACACACATGCCCAGCTGTAATCATCATCGTGAGAAGTTGGACTCATGGTGCACGTGACTTGGAATTGAGGACACAACACACTGCAACTGCATACTTCATCTATCAACCATAATTCTCCATATACAAGAAACATCAAATTTCATACTGGCTGCATTAATTGCTGGATACTTCAGATTATCAGTGGGAGGTCGGGCAAAAAATGTTTCTTACATGATGTTGACATATAAGCAATGAGTTATGAGGTACAAGCAAGAGGAAAGAAACACGATGAAAATAACATTGTAAAGAATTATACACATCAATTTATTCCTTTTCTTAAAGCTAATGACGGACGACCCAAGCAACTTGGAATGGGTCTGAATGAGCCACTAGAAATCTTCAATGAATATGAAAAGCAGGCCTAAATCACTTTGGCCACTGGGTTGTTTTCATGGGAGTTTGGTTTGTCCATAGAATTACTCAGAAATTTGCATACCTGTCGACGGAGAGGTTGGGACTGAGGTTGCATGGCAAACATGAACTTTTGTTTAAAGTTCCTTTATGGCTCAGACATGTTGCTGCTGGAAATAAATGAAACTGATCCACATCTTGTTTATAATTGCTAGACTTACAAAATAAAATTACTTGGCAAAATGCATTTTCTGGAGTTATTAACTTAAGGCTCCCAAGCAATACTCCTATCTTTTAAATAATTCATTCTCGTTTTACTGTAGAAATTGAAGAAAGGAAAAAAAAATACATACTCAATGAAGGTGCATAATTTTTGGTGTTTTAATGGGTGTGAATGGAAGCGGGGTGGGGAGAGGGGGGAATTTGGCTTTTAAATGATACCTGAGCGGGATTTGCAGGGACTGGTTTAAGGCTCTGCTTGATCAAGCACACTCCAGAAACAAAAACATGACATATATTTTGAACAATAATTGAAGATTTTAACATTCACAATTGTTTCGCAGCTCGTAGCTTGTAGCTCGCAGCAGCGAAACAAACACATCATTGAAAACTTTCCATCAATCACACAAATAGCTATATTCATTAAGAATGTACATACTACCTAAATATATAATAGTAATATTACCTCGATATCCAAATGTGTCGCCCAATCTATCCGGGAAAAGCGAAATTCTCTCTGAAGTAAGTTGACCATTCTAGGTTTTACACTCATGGCTGAGGATGACGTCACATTTTGGTCACAGCGGGAAGCTGTTAATTGCCATGACACTAAAAATTTACTGGAACTTTCCTAAGCATTAAGTTTTATGATGACTTCATCAATTTATTGTTCTTCTTCCTTCCTCTTAATAATCCTCCGACAAAATGGTGAGCAACTTAAGTTATCAATTTGTTTTTCTTCCTATTAATCCTCGTATACTATTAAGTGTCGGCAAAGTGAAGTCATCATTTTGTATTTCTATCAACAAATCCTAGATAATAATCTCCGAACACGACGATCTGTAACACAGTGATCATTCTTTTTGATGGTAAAATGTGTAATACGTAGCTGCAGTAGATAGTTATATTTAAATCGACATACATTCACACAACTCACAGCATACCTGTACATACTTAGAAATAGTTAACAACCCGAGGAAAAGATTCCAAACATAACAACAACACTTGTATAATAAGTCACAGCAACTTCAGTTAGGAATATCACATCATACTGCTCATATATCATCTTCCACCCATAACAAAATAAGAATAAAACAATGTAAAAAATAAAAGCAAACATTTTTTTTCCCAAACATTTGAGCTTCAATTGAAAAGTACATCAACAGACATTATTATATAAGAGAAGTTTGTGGAGAAAAGTAAAGAAAAGGTCATCACACAATCGTATTGAGTTAGTACCGAACAAAAAAAATTAGTTGGAAAAAAAATAGGAGGAGGGTGGAGTAGTGTTGCGATGATTGACATATGATAATGAGCGGAGGTGTGGCATAGCAAATAAGGCAAAAAGGTCAAAGGGTGGGGCTAGGCTTGCCCTGAATCACACAGTGTCAAGGCTTGAATAATTGTAGGATCCTCTTTTGAACCCTCCAGAAACTCTTCAAATGTCAACTGGTCATCTTTGTTCTGGAGAAAGAAGAGAATGAAAGAATAGAAAGAATGAATGAATGAACGAACGAACGAACGAAAGAATTAATTAATTAATTAGTTCCTTAATGCTAATTAAATATTCAGTGAACATCTCGGCATAGGAGACCATCATAATTCCCTTACGCGCGGCTAAGACTCTGCTTCTCCCATCCAGCTAGTGCACAACGTTACAACAAGTTCCACATAAAATTTCACAAATTTCGTCACTAATTACATATCTTTTTTCATTTCTTTCGTTTTCACTCCCTCATCACCTCCACTGAAACGTCCCCAGAGAGGGCAGCAGCCGCCCCAAGATGCGTCACAAATACAGTCAATGAACGAATTTTTATGAACAAACTGCCCACTGCCCTACCTTGTCCATCACTTGAAATATTCGATTTACTCTCTTCTCTGGTGTGTTCTCTTCCTCTGGTAATGTTACAGATTCTCCCTGGGAAAGAAAGACGGGGGTCAAGGGATCAACTTCTTTAAGATGTATAAGACAAAGATCTGGTCTAATTTAAGTGCTCCGGCTAGTGGACAGGAGTATACAAAGGAGCTGTGTCATGTATGGACATATGAATGAACAATAGGTATTATAGAAATAAAGATAACAAATGCCTATACCATGCCTATTATTATGATGATAATGGTGACAGTGATGATAATGATAATTAAAACTAAATATGATTTTGCCCAATGACACAAAACTTTTTGAAAAATGTACAATGAATTTATTAACAAAATAGTCAACGTTTCGTGTTAAACACTTTTTCAAGACTGACAATGCAAGTTTAAGACATACAAAGAAAGGCAAGTGAATACATATCCGAGAGCCACAAACAGAAACTGAAAGGGATTCATAATGATAATGATGATGATGATGATGATGATGATGATGATGATGATGATGATGATGATGATGATGTGTGACTATATTTGTCTCTTTTGTAAACGTTTCTCATCTCTGTCTGAGTTGTTGTTCGCCCTTCTCATATTTGTTGTTTATCTTTAGTATTCTTGTCACATTCTGTGTAGTGTCCCTGACGAAGGAACATACTAGTTCCGAAAATTTGGATTGTTTTTTGGGGTGTTTTTTCTATTAAAACCTTACTGGTGGAGAACGCCTTCCTTCCATTTTTCCAATGATGATGATGACGACTACGATGATGAGGATGATGGAATGCTCTACAAGACAAACAACACTTATATAGATCAGAACATTATGACTGACAATGAAGAAATTAAGTAAACTGCTACAATGACAGAGACATTGCTATGTCCACCTACCACCATCCTGTATATTGCATCTACAATATCTAAAAGCTCATCCCGTGTTATATAGCCGTCATTGTCGAGATCATATAACCTAAATGCCCCTGTGGAGATGCAGAGAGACAAGAACATAATATTGTTAACAAAAGATACACAATATAAAACTGCAATAAAATTACAATACCCAAAGTTTGGAAAGTCCTGAGTCACTGATTGCAAAAGGGCCTTGCTCTTAGTGGAGGAAGAACTAGGTAGTGAAGCCTATGAGACAGACTCAAGTTTTGGCTGAACCCAGCCTAAGAAATACAACATACTTTTCGTTCATATCAGTAATGACAGTAGGTTTAAAAATAAATGCTGCTTTCAGGATGTGGCAGAACTGGGATAATGTGAACGCAGTTCGTAAAGTTCAGTTCGTTGCTTTAGGCAAACTGATCTGGATATGAACTGTATCTATTTTGGGTGCTTCATCTGAACTTCAATTTTCTAACCAAATTTTAGTGAAGTTCACATCTACCTGGAAAACCAGAATCGAGTGCCGATTTGAAAACTATTCAATTTTCATAGGATTAAGCTAAACCTGATCCAGGGCTTTTTCTCCTTAGTGAACTGAATTTGATCTAAACTGACTTTGTCTGTGAACCTGCCCAAGCCTGACTGCTATCCTGTGAGCGAGTACGTAAATACTTATAAACAGAACAGATCAGTAAGAGATAAATAAAAACATTAAATGCATCAAGCTTGCTGACAAGGCAGTTTCCTATGAATATTAAACTGAAGATCAGGTTCATCATCATAACATAATGCATGAAATGACCCCAATTTTTACGCTGTTGATACATTTCTTCAAGTCCTCTTTACTCCATCTTTCATTATCGCTCTTTTCTCTCTCTCTCTCTCTCTCTCTCTCTCTCTCTCTCTCCCCCCTATCTCTCTCCTCTTTCTCTCTTTCATTATCGCTCTTCTCTCTCTCTCTCTCTTTTCTCTTTTCCTTCTGCAATCTGTTAACTACCACCGTATTTCTTACAATGTTTTCCTTCCTCTTTCTCTCCTTCTCCTCCTCCCTCTTCCTTGTCTTCGTTCTCATTCTTTACCTCTCTGAACTTACATTTCAATTTCTCTTCTACTGTTCCCCTTGATGTTACTGACAGAGCTTGTAAAAATTCACTAAATGAGATGAAACCATCCTGAGGAAAAAAGAAAAAAAAAGTTTGTCAAGGTATAATGGGAGATAAACATGGGTAAAAATCTCTCGATTATATAATTTATCTGGTTGTCTCCCTTAGACCACAGTATGTCACGGTTTACGCTGACCAAAGAGGCCACAGGGCTGGATGTTACGGAATGAATACCTTGGACCAAACAAAAAAATGATCAGTATTTCAAGATCTGCACTTATTAATTTTCTCCTCTTTCTTTCTCTCTCTCTCTCTCTCTCTCTCTCTCTCTCTCTCTCTCTCTCTCTCTCTTTCTATCGTTCTGTCTCTCCTTCTTTCCCTCTCTCCCACCTATCTGCACTTTTCCTTTCTTTCTTTATTTTTGTCGAACATCATAAAATTACATTCCAACATTTCAACGGCTGTCTATCATTTCTCTCTCTCTTTCTCTCTCTCTCTCTCGCTCTCTCTCTCTCTCTGTCTCTCTCTGTGTCTCTCTGTCTCTCTGTCTCTCTGTCTCTCTCTCTCTCTCTCTCTCTCTCTCTCTCTCTCTCTCTCTCTCTCTCTCTCTCCTCAATCAGCATCCCGAGAAAAACAGAAAAAAATAAGGTTTGTCAAGACAGCATGGGAGATCAGCAAGGGTAAAAATCTCTCGAATGTAAAATTTATCTGGTTGTCTCCCTTAGACCACAGTTTGTCACGGGACGACGCTGACGAAAGACGCAATTAGCCTGGATGTTATAGAATGAATACCTTGGACCAAAAACAAGAAACGTTTAGCCTTTCAAAGTCTGCGCTTATTTATTTTCTCCTCTCTCTCTCTCTCTCTCTCTCTCTCTCTCTCTCTCTCTCTCTCTCNCTCTCTCTCTCTCTCTCTCTCCCTCTCTATCTCTCTCTCTCTCTCTTTTCTTCTTCTTCTTCTTCTTCTTCTTCTTCTTCTTCTTCTCTCTGCACTATTTCTCTCTTCCATTATTTTCGTTAAACACGATAAAACTATATTCCAACATTTCAACGGCTGTCTGTCACTTATCTCTCTCTCTCTCTCTTTCTCTCTCTCTCTAGTTTTCTCTCTCTCTCTATTTCTCTCCCTTCTAATCTCTCTTTCTCTTCCTCTCTTGCTCTTTCTTTCTCTTTCTCTCTCCTCAATCTCTCTCGCTCTCCTAATCTCTTAACTCTATCTTTCTCCCTCTCCTGCTCTCTTTCTCTCTCTCCTCAATCTCTCACTCCCCCAATCTCTTTCAGTATCTCTCTCTGTCTCTCTCTCTGTCTGTCTCTCTCTTTCTCTGCCCCCCTCTCTCTCTTTCTTTCTCTCTCTCTCTCTCTCTCCCTCTCTCCCTTTCTCTCTCCCTTCTTCTCTATGCACTCTTTCTCTCTTCCATTATTTTCGTTAAACACGATAAAACTACTCTCCAACATTTCAACGGCTGTCTATCACTTCTCTCTCTCTTTCTCTCTCTCTCTATTTCTTTCTCCCCTACTCTATCCCTCCCTCTCTTGTTCTTTCTTTCTCTTTCTCTTTCCTCAATCTCTCTCTCTCTCTCCTAATCTCTCTCAATCACTCTCCTAATCTCTTTACTATCTTTCTCCCTCTCCTGCTCTCTTCCTCTCTTTTTCTCTCTCTCCTCAATCTCTCACTCCCCTAATCTCTTTCACTCTCTCTGTCTCTTTGTCTCTCTGTCTCTCTCTGTCTCTCTCTGTCTCTCTCTGTCTCTCTCTGTCTCTCTCTCTCTCTCTCTGTCTGTCTCTCTCTCTCTCCCCCTCTCTCTATCCATCTGTCTGTCTCGGGGTTTTTTTTAGGGGTAATTTCCTCTAACTATAGACTCATCGCCGGCAGCCTTATCGCCAGAGTACCGATACCCTCCATGTCGCTATCTGGCCCATCCTCATTACTGCTCTCTCAGAACATGGACTCTGGTAAGTTTATCTAGTCCTATCTGCAACAGTTTCCTATCTCCCTACCCTCCTCCCTCCCACCTCCTTATATCCCCACATGCGGCCGTTACCGAGATAGCCTATTTTTGCTGTAGCGGGCACCTGAAACATGCGTGCAAGCTGCATATCATCGCTTGAGTGCAATACCCCGATAAACGCGATCCCTGACCGAAATTCAGGGCTATATATCTTTGATGCCTGCAGTTTGATAAAATTGGGGAGCTCCGTCCCTTCCTTGTACTTTGTGGCCAGTCCTGAGCAATGGGTTCGCACCAGTCACAGAGAGGAATGGTACACACTAATAGAGAGCTGTTAGAAATGTGCCGTAGTTTTGTATAAAACCGGCAGAAAAAGCTCGGCAAAATGGCGGCTTTCATCTGCGGTTTGAAGTTTGTTAGTGGGACATCTTATAAACGGACTTGTGTCGAAGGAGGATCTGGCAAGAATCAACGGTGGTCTGTTACATTATGCAAATGAATGAGGCAAAGATATAAGTAGAGCAAGTCAGTGCATTGTTTCCTGTCGCTTCTGCATTGGTCGCAGCCATCTTGGCTTGCCTAGAGACTGATGCTTCCTTTGCTAAGGAAGGGGTATGGCTTCCCATTTTGTCAGATTGCAGGAACCAAACAAACAAAGCCCGAATTTTGACACTTTTGGACCACCAAGAACGTCGCGCACATCATGTGAAATTCACAGACCTCTAGCCTCAATGGTTTTTTTTTTTTTTTGCAAGATCGGAGACTACGAAATTTTTCTTTTTTCACCCATAAGATCATATAATATAGGTATGAAGATGCCAATAGCACCTGGCATAAAAATATGCAATTTTAAACAGTCCCTATAAAATCAGAAAACTGGCCATGGGGAGGGGAAAAAGGGGTTGGATTTTAATATCAAAGGCTTAGATAGGTGCAAATACTTGTATAGGCTCAGAATAGGTGAGGTTTAGCCACTCAACTATAAACTTTGTAGTTGTTTCTAGGTGGGTAAGGTTACCCTGTTTACTAAGTAAAAAGGCCTAAAATATTAGGACGCCTGATTCACTGCCTAAGTTCTCAAAATCTAATTGGTTCAGAGGCATTTGTCTTTGTGTAAAAAAAATAGAGGAAGTGCTACACACCATGTTTGGAAAGTATTTTGGTTTGGGACCCCTGGATAAGTTTATGAGAGGTGTAAAACCTTGTATAGCCAACAGTGAAAAAAAGTATTGGCACCTTCATACCAGAGTACTTGATACTTCATGTCATGTGCCTTATGAGGAAGCCAGTTCTCTTTCCTGACCTGAGCCAGTATCGGACTTTCGTGCTGAGCAATGTCAGGGAAAAAAAACTGATAAAACTCTTCTTAAGTTTTGGTTATATAGTTCAGTAAGTCCTAATTCAACAGACTAACTCTGTGTAGCAAACACCACTCATGGGCCAGTGCATTGTTTCCTGTCGCTTCCGCATTAGTCACAGCCATTAAACTGCATTCACCAGGAGAGCTTACCTCCAAACACTCGCACTGCTTATTGCAATGTTATGAAAAGATATATATATATATATATATATTTTTTTTTTNGATATATTTTTTTATGGCTTCTGCGAAATTCGGATTTTTGCGTTTCTTATGGTGTTGTATCCAAACGACGATTTAACTCCCTTGTCATGATGTGCATTGGCTTATTTGACATCTGCATCAAGTTTATTTCTTTTCTTACTCCTTTTCTTCAGTTTCTCCATCTTTACAGTGACAAACAGCACTATGTGCTGCCAAACTCTTTGTACAGGGAAGAATAAAAAGAAGACAGTCGTTTAATATGCCATCGATCAATCTGTCAGTCGATCAATCAATAAATTCTGTCAGTCGGCAGGTCCAGCGACATAAGAAATATCAAGCAATCACTTCGATCGATCCTTTTTTTCGACAAATTGATCAATCGATGAAAGAAGCAAGCTGGCGTGCAGTCACTCAGACAATCAATCGATTAGTCTTTCGTCTCCTTGGCTTGATGACTGTCCAAATATTTAGAGCTTACACTCTCTGAAAGCCAAATAAAATTCCATGTTTGAGGTCTCTTTGCTCTCTATCCTGCACAACATCACTCACTTCAACTCTTTTATCTCTATCCTCCCTCCTACTATCCCTCTCTTTCTCTCATTTTCTCTCTTTCTCCCTCTTCTTCCTCCCACCCCATCTCTTTCTGTTGTTCCCATGCATGTCAGACTGACTTCTTTCAAGCTCATGTGATTGATTATGTCAATTTCCTGTTGATTCCGGGGTCGTTATGTGCCCTATTGCGTGTGCAGTGGTTTTGTTTTTATAGTCAGTTCTGGTTTTCTTGCAACCCACATGTACCGTGGAAAGAGGTGCGTTTAAACACAGTTGCTATTATCCAGTGACTTTTATACAAAGAAAAGAAATACAATATTGAATTGATTGAAAAGTGTTATGCTCTGTTCTGATAGATATACGTTTCCTTATTTCAAAAAAAATGCATTTCACGTTACTTTTACGCCAAAATTCTGCTCTATGTATCCATCAGAAGAGAAGTCCCATCTATTTAACGGTAGTTTTGCAAATCTGCGAACTGCGACTAAGCAGGGTGGTCTTTTCAATCTTTCCATCTTATCTCGTTCAGTTTATCGTCTTTGGGCCTTCCCGAGAGAGGGAAGCCCACATCTGTTATCCATCCAATCGTTTGACATCTTATTTTATTATTCTCTGGTACAAATTGAGTTAGAAATGTCCCGTAGTTGTGTATGAACCCGGTAGAGAAAGCTCGGCAACATGGTGGCAACCATCTACGGATTGAAGTTTGTTAGTGGGACATCTGATAAAGGGACTTATGTCGAAGGAGGACCTGGCAAGAATCAACGGCGGTCGGCATACTAATGAATGAGGCAAAGATATAAGTATAGCAAACACCACTCATAGGTCAGTGCACTGTTTCTTATCCCTTCTGCATTAATCACAGCCATCTTGGCTTGCCTAAAGACTAATACTTTTAGTCTCATTATACTCTGACTCAGACATTGACTCGCCCTCCCATAACGATGCGATATGTTCACATCTTCTGCATACAGGCCATCATGGTTACGGCATATGACTCACGACCTAAAGATAGTGGGTTCGATCCTCGCCCTGGTCATGACTGTGGTAAGTGTCGCGGCAAAGCATTTTCATTTACATTTTCCTCAGTCCATCCGTCTGTGAAATGGGTACCTGGCTATTGGCAGTGGAAGATATTGTCTTAATGCTAGTGAACAGCGCTTGTAAATGGTAGCAACACTGTATGGTTTCCAGGGGAAGGAGTGTGTCCTTCAGTGATATGGACTGCTGGGGTAATATAAATGTGAAGTCACGAGAGCAGGCAATTGGCCTAGATGCGAGACATGTAAACCTCATCATTATTGTTACTATCATCATCATGAGATATATACCAGTGTATGCCATTGTAAAACAATTTCCCTACGGGATTAATAAGGCCGTAATTTCATTCTTTTTTTTCATTTTCATCAGCACTAACACTAACAGCAGCAGCAGCAGTAGCACCAGCACCAGCACCAGCAGCACCAGCAGCAGCAACAGCAACAGCAACAGCAACAGCAGCATACTAGTATTAAAATTTGACTTCATTTATAGAACATACATCAGTGCGAACAATACACGAAGGTTAAAGCCTCAATATTCGTGCGTTCATTAGCATTTTAGATCTACCTCTTTTTCATTGGAGCATTAATAACCGACACCCACCAGTGCTATACCCTGTTTTATGTGACCTTTTGAAAAGAGACACTTTGCAATAAATATCTTGCGCGGAAGCAGAAGTGCAGCCAGCGGCAGACGGATGGCAGATGTCAAACCATGAGATCTGGATCTGTCACATTATTCTGACACGAACCAGATCACAAAAACATTGGAGTCGAAAACGTTACGGGGAGGGAGGGGAGGAGAGGGACAGAGAGAGGAGGGTGGTGGGGAGGGGGGGAGAGATTGTTTTGGAGGCAAGTTTGCCGATTGCGCACTATTTCCTGGAAATGAGGACATTATTATTTCATAAAGAACCCTCGGTAATACGCTCGATTAATAGCTTTTAGAAGCGACTCCGCTTATTGCAAGTCTACGGGAGCTTACTCACACTGTGATTATGCCGAGAGCGCTAAAATCAGAATTGCGTCTGTCTGTCTGTCTGGCATATAACAGTGGAACCTTCAAAGATTGAATTTCAAGGTAGGCCTACTAGTCCAAACTCTCGGGTTTGTGAAGTGTTCAAAATCATGTGCTAAAGATAAATTTAGCTTAATGAAATTTAGAACAATCAATCATAGATTACCAGTAGTCAGTAAAAACCGGGCGATTTAATAATCTAGAGAACAAAGACCGATTGTGTCCATTATATTCAAAAGGTGTAGGAGATGAATACCACTATTTATTTGAATGTACGAATTTTGAAGAGGAAACAATTAGATATTTATCAAATTATTTCAGACACAACCCAGGTATGATGAAATAATAGAGAATTATTATTAGGAACTATAGGATCAAGAAGGTTAAAGAATGTATGTGCATTTATTAGGCTAATTATGTCTCGTGTAAAATCGTAGCTTGAAAGTAGTGTGTGCTCTGTATGTTGTTTTGTTGTTATTGTTTTTTCGGGGTGGGGGGAGGGGGGGATGTCTGCGTGCTATGTCCGTCGTCTTTTAATTGCTGTGCTTTATCTATATCGTTTCCTCATATCTATACTACTGTATGTATACCTGAGCTAATAACGTCATAATAATATTGTTATTGATGTTATATTTGTTGGTTAAATATAAAAAGTCATTACAAAAAAACAACTTCCGTTCCCACATTTCTTTCTGTTGGAGGAAAGCAGAATTCGCGCTTCCCATCATATACTCCCTTCCCCCCCCTCCCCACCCCACTCTCCTCTCTCAATGACAATGATCTAGTTAGCCTCACTTACATTTCTGGAGTAACCCCCTCCCCTCCTCTCTCAAGAATGATCTAGATAGTCTCACTTATATCCCTGAATTTATCCCATCCCCCTCCTCTCTCAATGTGAATGATCTAGATAGTCTCACTTATATCCCTGAATTTATCCCATCCCCCTCCTCTCACAACATGAATGATCTAGATAGTCTCTCTTACATCTCTGAATTTATCCCATTCCTCTCCTCTCTCAATGTGAATAATCTAGATAGTATCACTTACATCTTTGGATTTATCGCCCCCCCCCCNCCCCCCCCCCCCTTTTCTATTTCTCTCTAAATATGAATAATCTAGATAGTCTCACTTATATTGTTGAATTTATCCCCTCTCGCTCCTCTCGCAACATGAATGATCTAGACAGCCTCATATGTACATCCTTGGATATATCCCCGAGTGGTAGGCCTCTCTTCATACACAGTTCTTCTATACGCATGAATACTTGGAGCGGGGAAGGAATCGCTGGAGGGCCTGATCTTGAGACAATCATTAAAATGCTTTTGGACGTGTGAAGAGATCTCAGGGATCGGGGAAATACGTCTCGCAAACTGAGCCTTGTGTCGCGAGACAAAGAACTGAGATCGTTAGCTCAGGTGGTGATCTGGGTATTTCGATTTGGAAGTTTTGTTGACCGCAGAAATTGAAAGTAGAATCATATCTGTTTGTGAAAACATTAACTTTATAGATTATTTGTAAGTATTCGTAGATATATGTTAAGTGTTTGTGAGGAAATTTTATGACTTTACCTTTTTTTTTTTTTCTCAGAATTTTGATCATTTCCCAAGAGTGGCTACTACTGCGTCAAACAACTATATTATAGGGCTAGCACACTGCTAGGTAAAAATGTTTGCACCTAATTAAAAAGACCATAAAATTAGTTGTTATGTGATACCAGTTTCTTGATATAGACAACAAAAAAATATGACGTTTACCCCATTCTGACCAATTGCAAGACAAAATGGTGTTGAGAGGACAGCATGAACACGGACATATAAAAAAGAAGATCATGACGACACGAGAAAAAAGGGAAAAGGTCTAAGGAAACAGTAGCAGAGCGACCGATAGTGAAGCTTCTAGACCGACCCTCAGGTCAAGAATGCATCGTCTGGAAGGAAGAAGACGGTGTTGAAGAGTACTCACACTAGGTTGACCCTTATTAGTTCTCACGCGCACCCACTACTCGCTCTTTCACATTCACACTTTACCCAAGAAGCAGGCAAGGCGTATAACTGTAACAATGCGTGTTAGTGAAACCCCCTATGTCAGGTAGAAGAATACAAGGGTTGTATTTTTGACCAGAGTACTTAGAATAGAAAAAAAACGTTGTTTTTTTTTGTTTTGTCGTAAGTAAAGTTTGTAGGGACTGACAGTACTGTATGATCCTGTTGAAGTTCATTCCTTTGTCTTGGCTGTAGGTTCAAGTAAGCTGTACGGCATTTAGAGGGCTTACAATCAAACTATCAGTTTTAACTAATACGCATCTGACAAGTCTACTGGATGTGTGTCTGGTGTCAAAAAGACGTTATTACTACCTGAGAGATACGTGCACGGAAGTTTTTTGAAATGTGTCAAGTTTTCACCCAGACCATCGTGTAGGAGGTAAGGTTGTACTGCTCTTAAGAACTACGATTCTTATCTTCAGATCAACCGGCAAGTGATAAACTATGCTTCTTTGTCTTCCAGTGAGAAAGGTCGAATGAAATGTATGAAGCAAGAAGAAAATAAACCATTTGCAATTATGTGCCATAAAATTTTACACAATTATCAGAGATTAGTCTTATAAACATCTTCTGGTGAATGCCTGTGACATGAACTGATGTGTATTGTAATTGATTAGGAAGCATGAAAACGTGTACGGACGAATAGCTTGTGACGAGAAGGAGAGAGAAAGAAAGAGAGAGAGAGAGAGAGAGAGAGAGAGAGCATTTAGTTGCTTTGTGAGAATGGACGTGGCTGGCAGTCGAGTTATGAACGCGGATGGCTGGCACGATTTATAGTAATGGAGAGACTGATGTGCGACAGACAACGGTACGAAACGAGGTGCGAATGAATAATTTGTAAATATTTTCCAGTGTATCTTCATGTTCAGTATTGGCATATGCCTATAATAAACAAAAAACTGAAAAGCTTAAAATTCTTGCATCTAATCTATCGTAACAATATGATCGTGGACTAACATCGACATGAAACAGACCAGCATACACTGGAAATAACAAAAGACACTGATGCGGGTGGTTCTTAATAATTTCACCCACAATACATCTTCAAACTTATAAAAACAAATCTAATTCGACGTCTTTAATCTATTTTTTTTTCTTTTGCCACTCCTGAAAAAAATGGCCCTTTTACAGTACGATAGTTTGGTTCCGTACCCTTAGTTTGGTCAGAGGAAATGGACTGATGGCGTCAAAGTAACCAGTCAGGGAAAGCATGCAATGCCAGTGATTTTTCTCTGCCAGCCATTTCGTCCGGAGAATGAGGAAACAGAAAGGCTGTTGTGATCAGGCCAAAATGGATGTCATTCTAGCTAGACATTATTATTGTACCCATATATTATGAATTATGTCAAGCTCTACATCTTCCCTCCTCTCTTATTTCTAGTCTCTCCCTCACACATGCACACAAGCAATATTAATGAGAAACCCTCACGCAACCCTACGGCTGGCGCGCGCGCACACACACACACACACACACACACACACACACACACACACACACACACACACACA
>JAWQUT010000015.1:1311979-1324926 GCA_033807755.1 Ellobium chinense | reverse complement strand
GAAGATATCAAATTCTCGAAAAATGTCTTCGACCGTAATGTTGTTTTGAGCTCATGAAATCATGCATGAAGTCACAACATAATTTATATTGGCATTTGACCTAATTTATGGAACCGGCCGATGAAACGTGTCCGTCAATACGTATGATACCTGTACGTTCGCTTTAAGTTCAATAACCTGACTTGCTCGCTCCTGTTATCTATGCCTCGCTAATTTAGAGAATAAGTGGTGGTGGGCTTTTTTTTGTCATAAATTAAGGTTGTGGTGATGGTGGTAGTGATGGTGGTGGTTAGTTGTCTTTTTAAAAGCAATATGGGACATTGGTCAGTATGTCTTCTTCCTGCGATTGTTATCATTGTGCTGTTGATGTTTATGTTGATGTTGATGTTGATGATGAAGATGATGATGATGAAGGTGTTGTTGACAATTATACCAAGTGCTGTTGCGTCGGTCTTGATATTGCTGAAGGTGCTGATTACCAATGCACAACGCGCAGAACATGCAGGGGTGGCCTAAGGGCATTGTCGAGGACTATGCCAAAAAAAAAAAGTAATGGTAGAACGAAAGAAAGAAAGAAAGAAAGAAGGAAAGAAAGAAAGAAAGAAAGAAAATAAGAAAGAAAGAAAGGAAGGAAGGAAGGAAACATACAAACCAAAAAACGAAAACCTCTTGGCAAGGCTGACCCCCCGGAATTAAGCACCGCCGCCCCGTGGTTCTAAGTCGTGCATGTTTGTGTTCGGGGAAGCCTCTGCCAAGTTTTTGTTTTTGTACGCAAACTCCCGCCACCAACATGTAAGCTCTATACCATATTATCACTGATATCAGAAGCTTACTTAAGATCCTCCGACAAAAGAGCGTATCTTTGCCAAAGCTGTTTTTAAGAAAACCCAAGTGTTTCTCTTTACATAATAAGGCTCTATGTTTCAAAAAAAAGTATTGTCTAACTTCTGTTATTAGTCTATATCATGAACATGCGCAATTTCGCAAAAAATATTTCGTAAAATAAAAAGATCGTCATGTACATGTAGATAAGGAATAATATATGTTTTATATTATAAAAATATTGGTTTTGGCGAAAAACCCAACATAAGCTCTTTTCTAACGGAAGGTTTTAGTTATTTTCCTTATACAGGCACGTCGCTGCCCGCCCCCCCCTCCCGTCCCCCTGTACGTACTCTAGTGAGAGGCCAGAAGATCAGGAGGCCCCATGCCCAAGGATTCCAGAATCTCCGGATGGTAAACATTGTCAAGAGAAGGAAGAATAGAGAAAGCAGGCAGAAGAGAAAATAGGAAATGAATAAGGGGCAAAAAAATGACAGATGTAAAGCAGAGAGAGAGGAAGAGAGAGAGAGAGAGAGAGAGAGAACGAGACTAAATAAAAGTTCAGTGTCCAGCATATTGTCTGTAAGGCCAAGAGCGAGCGAGAGAGAGAGAGACAGAGAGAGTGAGAGAGAGACACAGAGAGACAGGAGGTATGAAATGAAACAGGAGAGCTGAAACAGAAGCAAATCAAAAGAATGACAAGGGATGATTGAAGGATGTCAAAATGAAGAGGGTAAGGAGAGACAAACTCATTACTTTTCAGTTTGTAAACTTTTCTTGGAAGTCGACAATACCGAACATGAAACAATGGGTCGTCCTGAGGAGTCAGGCAGAGGAGGTAGGAAGGGAATAAGTTGAAGGGATTTNAGAAATGAGGATAAGATATTTTTTTTTCCATTATGAGAGGGGGAGAAGTCGAGAGAGGAAGAGTGTGGAATTGAGGCATAAAGCCTAGTGCCGATCGGACTTCTGAGATTTACAAAACCGCCGTACCTTATCTGGTGAGTCCGCTATAGGTAGGACATACTGTACAGTTAGTGAACAGCCCTGAGGGCGTGGGAACACAGATAATAAGGGAGGAGAGAGAGGGAAAGATGGAGGAGAGAAAGATAGAAGGAGGGAGAGAAACGGCATGAGAAGGGGAAAGGAAGGAAACTCTCTAATGTAATACAGTAGACTTCGCTTAATCGCAATACGAAGAGTCGCGACTTTCGCATGATCACAACACTTTCCAAAAGAATGTACTTTACACCTGTTTCTTTATAAAAACCACTGGATAACTGCGACTCTTTTTAATCACTACTTTCTTCCTTGCTCCCGAGGAGTTGCAATTAAGGAGTGTTAGCTGTAATAATAATAATAACTAGACGGTTTATAAATCTGCTATTCAGATGACTTTACATGATTATTACTCCAGCAGACCAGATCACTCAAGGAATTTCTCAACTCTTTGGGAAGCATTAAGTGTCACTGCCAGTATACAGGCGTTGATAGCTGACATTCTGATGGTGTTTCCATCACCTACTTAATAGACTGTTGGAATAGGGAAAATAAGAAGGAAATGCGTTCCAGGGACACCCACACCATGATCACGGTGGGAATCGAACCCACGATCTACAGATTCTCGACCAGTTCAACGTCGTAACCAATCAATCGGTCACCCTGCTCTTCTGTCAAAGAGGACATTATCATGTTTCGCGAGTCGCCATTGCGGAAAACAAACAACTGGACAACGTAGGTATGGAGAGGGATTGAGGATGGATGGATAGAGCGAAGCTAGTGAAAAGAGAAAAATGACTAGTGTGGCGGTTAATTTTTTCTATGCAGAAAAGGAAGGAAGGAAGGAAGGAGGGAGGGAGGGAAGGAAGAGAAATGATTTAAGGAAGGAAGGAATGAAGAGAGACATGTGAAGAAAGGAAGCTAGGAATAATGAGAAAAAGATTAAAAATAAGGAAAGAGAGCAGACAGCGGAATGAAAATTTGTCTGTCTCGGTATATTCTTGTTTTTACCTCTGGGTGAGTTATGCCACATACATATATCACTGTGGGGAATTTATTTACTCTGGTATGGAAAGGGTTAATGAAAAACAGACAAAAACGAGAGTGACAGAACGTACAGAGGCTAAATACCAACACGTGGGTTTTTATGCTGTTGTTTCTCAACCCTCCTTGTTTACGACTACATTGTTAAGAGTTTCCCCCAATACGAACGGTATAATTACATTCATGAAGGGAATGGTATAATTACATTAGATTAACGGGACCCAACTCTGAAGTTCCTCTGTGAACACACACGCCTACATAGCTGTGTAAACTCAGAGCCGCAGTAACCTTGAGGCGGATGGGCCAATAGAGGGTTGCATTTGCACACGGTACGCTATCTCTTCCGCCAGTCAGGGTGCATATTACTCTGAGGATGTGTCAGTATCTCGACTTTGCTTACGAAATTTTTGCCGGACTTCCGGAGTTTGACCCCTGTCCCCAACCATCAGCATAGGTTCGTGGGAGAATCCCATGATATTGCCATAAAGTCATACATAAACCTGAATCTACACATAAAACATACTTAGCCTGCTTCAAATTAATACAGCGTACAGCTGATAGATCTTCCTCCATGCGCAATATCTCAGGAATCTCCGTCCTTATGCTTGGTTTATTATTGCGGAAGGGTTTGGGAAAGAGAAAGCACACGACATAAGATCATTTCTAGACATTGTCTAGTAGACAATGATATTATCTGGGGTTATCCCAAGGTTGCTTTATCGTCCTTAACTCTACCCTGTAACCTTGTGTCCGCTTAGGTACTGTCCCATGGTAGCTATACGTCCATGTTTAGTAACATTGTTACAGTGGAAATAACCATGTGAAATCTGCAAACAAAACAACAACAAACCTGACCCGGTACCCAGCGCTAGGTACGAGAGTCTCAGAGATACTGCCTACTAAATTTGCTGGAGTTCCGCATTCAACTCGAGTTTAGAGAAGTGCCGTGTGGAAAAAAAAAATGAGACGCCTCTTTTGCTCTCAAGGACGAGGTCCTGTTTCATTTTCCTTCATGCAGGTGCCTCGCGACATTTGCTGCCCCAGGGTTCCGCACCCTGTAAATCCTGCCCCAGCAACAGTAATTCGTTCAGCTAAATTTGCCTGTCACCGGTATTACAACAGACAGATGTTGCGTCCTTCAAGCTTAACTTAATTATGAAAAAAAAAAACAACCCAGAGTACTTGTGCTTTTTCCTCTCTCTCTCTGTAATTTATGTCTTTTGTTCTATTTCCAGCGCAGTCGAGTCTGCTTAATCAAAAACCGCGTAACTGCAATTTCAGCCGACCTGCAACTTCCTTAAATAACTTAGTATCTTGTTTATTTTTCTGTATGTTTAAAAGTCACTGGATAATCGCCATGCCTTTTAATCGCAGACTTTCCCCTGCTCTCGAGGAGTGACCGAACTGTGACAGAATCAACCGGATGGCCCTTGATATTTTTCCTCTCTTCAAGATGATTGTTCTGCACCTTTTCCTGTTCCTATCAGACTGATCAATGTTTTTCCCTTACTTCCGTTCCCTCAAATACAATTGTTTTACCTTTCTTTCTTTCTTTCTTTCTTTCTTTCTTTCTTTCTTTCTTTCTTTCTTTCTTTCTTTCTCATCTTTACACATTCTTACAAATCTGAATCTTTCCACTTCATGCCGTCCTATCGCTCAAGCCATTCTTGCCAGAATTTAAACATGACAACTCAACTTAAGATAATCCTCTCAAAAATTTATTTTTTTTTAAAAATTGGTCTGGATGTAAAGATCTTGTCCAGGTTTGTTTTCGAGAGAACGGTGTGTCCCGCACACAGGAAAGATGCACCGATCCGCAAAACAAGCACCTGTGCTGCTTTTAGGGAAAAAAAAGAGCCAATTTTCTCTTTCATTTGAACCTGGTCTCTCCATCCTATTCCACCCCGTACCATCCAAAAATACTGCCGTTTTACAGAAAGCTGACCGTATACGCCGGGTTTAGTGATGTATACACTTCCGGATTAAGTTCTGAATAAACTTTCGGGTCAAGTTATGATTACACTTCTGGGTTTAGTTCTGAATACACTATAGGGTTTGGTTACGAATACACTTACGGATTTAGCTATGAATACACTATCGGGTTTAGTTATGAATACACTTCCGGGTTTAGTTATGAATACACTATCGGGTTTTTGGTTATAAACATGCTCTAGCGGAGACATTAATAAATGTTCATTAACCATCAAGGCCTTGTACGATACGGCATGGCCAACCCCTCAAGCAGGGACTTATGAACACTCACCTTGTTCTCGTCGAACACATTGAACACAAAGTTGGCGAACTTGCTGGGATCACCGAAGGGGAAAAACTGTTGGTAGATCTTTGTGAATCCCTGAAAGTAGACAGTGAAATACAATTGATAATTATTAAGGTACAACACATACAATAAGAGATCATCAATTTGAATCTTCGTGTGCTTGAAATACTCGCCACCTACTGTATGTGTTTGTGTCCTTTCAGGAAAGTGGGATGTACGTTAAAGCTCTCAATGTTAAGTTATTTTTTGTCTAATTCGGTGGCTCTTTATAAACATTACTGTTGCAAGTGTTCAGGCTACAACCTGCTCTATAACAACGCGACACACCATTCTGCAAAGAAACACGAACACAATAGTATGCCCACTACCGCACTATGTGCATACCATTCTGCTTGCTCTGTGACATATCGCACCGCGGGTTCATTTATTATGGCGGACTTACTGTAGCGCACTTCTGAAAATGAAAACGAAAACGAAAAGGAAACTACGATTTTTATGTATTCCGTAGGGAATTTGATTTACAATGTTATACAGTGTTGTAGATCTCATTCATAACACATAATGTAAAGACATAGAACAATACACATTATATAATTATATATAAATACATAATATTACAAATGAAATACATAACAAATTCATTGCTGGTCGCCAGCGGTGCAGCGCCCTGNCCCCCCCCCCCAAGCTCTAAAGTCAGGTACTCATTTACACTTGAGTCGAGTGAGAAAATGGAAGTGATGTGTCTTTCCCAAGGGCACTACAGAACGTAATCTGCCCAGTGTGCAAGTCAAACACACAAACATTAGACTTGATAGTCTTCAGTTTCTGTGTACAACTCACCACCCGCACAGCTACGCTGCCTCCCTCCCTCTCGAACAGAAAGAAGTCAATTATGAGAGTGCTTCTGAAATTTTCATTCCTCAATTCACACATGAACACATAGAAGGATCACTGTAAGTTCACTGGAGCCCGAACCGCTGTAACAACCAATATTTCCTTCTGAATATTATCTCCGATCCATGTTATAATTTTTCCCAACTTTGTGATCTATTAATGAAACGGTGTAGATTCGTATACCGGAAAAAAAACCAGACAGTTCGTCAGCCAGACCGCCACAGCTGTTTGGCTTTATTTTATTAGATATTAAATCTTATCAACACACTCGCCCACCTCAAACACTTGACATTATGAACTTTTCCCCGGAAGTACCTCTCAAATTCTTGGCTCACCTTATCGTTTGCCCTTGTACGTGGCTGGGCTCCTAAGGGTTAAAGGGTACTGCATTATAGATTTACTCACAACCCGCTTGAGCTGTACAAGATTAGATGGTTATGTTTGATTTGGTTTTACCAGTATTACTCTTAAAGACACATGTTGGTGTTATTTCAAGTTTGGGGGCCAGCATAATAATTCCTATCTCTGTAACGTTTGCTATTGGTCTTTCCCCCCCCNCCCCCTTTTTTTTTCCATGCCCCACTGGCGTTTACTAATGTCTACGCTGTGCTCACTGGCCGTGACGGCGGTGACCCAGATCTCACTCGAGTGAGTATGTTTGTTTCCCCTTTTTTTCTTACTGTTCTTTCTGCGGGAAAGAGTAGAAGGGCTTGTTTATTAAATCTGACGTTGATTTTACCTTAAAAGTAATGACTGGTGTTTTCTAGATAGTATATTTATATCTTGGTCAGTTGAACATATCTGACCTCGGCCCGTTGCGAATTTTTTTCTGGAAATTCCGAGACGGTTGAAATCGGTTATCGAGATTTTCTAGAAGTTCGATGAAGAAATAATATATTTAAGGGAGGAGTGTGTGAGGTCAGGAGTGACTGGTGGTCGTGTGTGTAAAGCGAAAGTTTCAAGTGTCGCGTAGCATTACTATTGTTTTGTAAGCCTTACTTGGCTCTCCTCTGTCGGTGCTTTCTTCAGTATCAAAGCAATTTGTGTTAACCAGTGACAGCGATAGGCAGGTGTTTTGAGAGACAGCTGAGTGATCAACCCAAGTCTGTGCTGAGTCAAGTTATCGCTGCTACACTCCCCTACAGCCTTTTCCCCATTAATTTTATCTTCAACAAGAGTGGAACAGAGACATCAGCAACAGTCTTGGATCCGTGCCATTACGGCAGACAGATGAGCATCTTTTCACAGAGTTCTCTCTCTCTCTCTCTCTCTCTCTCTCTTTCTCTCTCTCTCTTTCTCTCTCTCTCTCTCTCTCTCTCTCTCTCTCTCCCTCTCTCTGTCCCTCCAGGGTTTTTCCGTGTTTATAAAGTACGACACGGCCCACCTGTTCGCTTAAACGATTTGGCTGAGATTAAAGGTGAGCCTTGTCTGACGATTACCTCAGCAAATATTTTCATTTTATTTTCCAGGACAGTTTTTAATTTGTTTAACTTGTGTAGAGAAAACGATTGTTACGAGGATTTTGCAAACTGTTTTTTTTCCCCTGCTTGCTTCGAATCTCTTCACTTTTACGGCTAATAATGTTTCTGTTGTGGTGCAAAAATTATCTTGTGCTACATCACTGTCAAATTCTTAAATTCCGCGAAAAACAAAATACGTTATTTGCAAATGTACTTGTCCGTAGGCTTAAGCTTTTCTCCGCAGCAGAAAGTGATATGAGATAGAAAATATCTTGCTTCGGTAGCCAGGCAATAGGGCAACGTTTGTTATGTCTTCTTTGGCGTATTTTGAGTATGAATTGACGTTATTTTGAGTATGAATTGACGTTATTTTGAGTATGAATCGTTATTTTGAGTATGAATTGACGTTATTTTGAGTATGAATTGACGTTATTTTGAGTATGACTTGACATTATTTTGAGTATGAATTGACGTTATTTTGAGTATGAATTGACGTAATTTTTTTTTTCCATTCAAGCGACATATCTCAAGAAACCATCACAGAACACCCTAAAACAAATTGTTTTCCCTATGCTCTCACGCTCTGCATCATTGGAAGTTTTTTTCCCTACGTCACTTGGAGTTGCGATTAGCCGGAACTGACCAAAACGGGTGGGAATAACGCATAACGACAGGGTGCTCAATGAGAGAGCAACGCACTGTCGCTAGGCTCGACTCAGAAACATCTGAGCCATTCCCTTTCTTTTTTTCAAATTTCGCTTCCTCCCCTCTCCCTCCTCACTCGGCTCTTTCCTGAAAACTTTGACGCCCTCATCGCTTCCGGCCGGATGCTCAGAGTCCAAAGATAATTAGGAGTTTGGCAGATTTCACAACATTTNTCTCTCTCTCTCTCTCTCTCTCTCTTTCTCTCTCTCTTTCTCTCTTTCTGTCTCTCTCTCTTCCCCCTATCCCTTTCCCATTTCCCAAACATGAACATGAATAAAAACGCTGATGAAGATTAAAAAAATAATAATAATAGTGATATCACTAAACTTACGATGGTAGAGTCGAGCATCCAAACAGCCCCTTCTAACGCGATTGTCTACACTGTCGTTTGACCTATGTCCGCGCACGACTGCGTCTATGCGCACCTGGTCTATTTCTCTGTTAATATCCTATATTTTTCAAAATTTTCTGATGGTCTAGCGAGATAACATTGTCATCTTCTATAAAAACATTTATCTCAATTCCATCTTCAAGAGTACAGATTCTGAGAGGTCCGTAAAACATTAAGCTTAGATGCGCATGCTACTGTACTTACTATGCAAGCGGCCATGTGACCACAAAATCTCACCAGCTTTCAAAGGACAACGCTGAGCAGTTGCTAAGTTTCAGGCGGTGATCACCAAATTCTCATAAATCTTCACTGCCCATAGCCAAGTTTCTATTATTCAGACAAGATGGGTCAAGGGCACGAACCCGAACCCACGATCTTTACATCTTTAGTTCAGGCGCTCATCCACTCAGCTGCAGCCCCTGATGTGCTGTCCTACTATACTATTATCTATAAACGTTAGGGAACCCTATTGAACATGATTAATTGGCACAATTACAATAATTATGTCAAATGAAAACTTGTAAATAGAAAGGTTACACTGCCGATTTAAGTCGCCTTCAAATTCATCTGGAAAGGCAGGAGTCCTTTACTAAGCCCTTTATTTAGCTGTTATTTTGTCGGTTTCTGATTTTCAATAACCTGCCGGAAGAAGCCATTTTGCAACGATAACTTAAAAACTTGGATCGTAATCATGCTTCCAAAATGCCTTGAGGAGGAACAAAAGATTAAGCCGAGAATGTTTTTAATGGTTTCCTTAAACTACAGCTGACCAAGATAAATATGTTTCATGTAAACCTGTTACCTCCGCTCTAATAATCAAAATTGTGAACAGATGGGAGAAGAGCGTGGAATGAGAGAAGAGAGGGAAGGGGGGTTGGAAAGAGATATCATCTACATCGTCGTCTTAACCTTCGGTGTTGATATATGGGGTGGTATTCCATAGACTGGGACATAAAATACAAACTTTGCGATTATATTGTTCCGAGTTTATTGACCATTTCAGGGAATATTATCCCTTAAGACCCCAAAGATGTTGTTGTTGTTGTTGTTGTTGTTGTTGTTGTTGTTGTTGTTGTTGTTGTTGCTGTTTTAGTGTTTTCATCCCATGCTGTTGAGTTATTCATTCTCCGACAACCAGTTCTAGAGTAGGAATGCGCTGGTGTTCTTAAGTGGTTCTGTGAGCCATAAAATGTATTGTGTATTGTAGGGTTTGGAGACAGTGATTTTTTTTTTATTGGCGAGTCTTGAGCATGAAATAGAAGATGATATGTTGTTTCATAGGGCACTTGGTGTGTCTGCAATGTGGCTCATGTAGTGGGTTAATTCTGTACAGGCGGAGGTTGACTTGTGCATGGCCTCAAAACCTTAAATTTCCATTAACAAGAAAATCTAGGCCTCCCTATGCTTTATGAGAGATTATATCCGATCCACTTTTATCTCCAAACCTCTTCTTTTTTTTTTGTGGTGTACGATGTTAAATAAGTAATACGAGTAAAATTAGTGAGAATATTTTCGCAAGTCATAAAAGTACAAGACGAGAAAATACGCCATTTTCATTTGGCAGATGGTACCCCTCATTATAATGCTAAACTGTGTAACTGAGCGAAAAAAAGGTATTGTGGGGAGGCCGTCCTGCCGTCGTGAGTTGGCATTTCGCAAGTCGATTCGGAGTGAGCAGCACTATGAGGCTCACACAAGGGCTTTTCTTGAACTATGGTAAACAGTTTCAATGTTGAGCGAGAGAAACACGGCTTCTTGAATAGTGGCTTAATGAATAGAGTCACTCACAAGGAAGAGAGATTATTTGGCTTCCCTTCCTTCATTTTTTTTTCAAACCTGGGGTTTGAGATGCAAAAATTAAGAGGTTGGGCGGGACAGTGAAGGAATCAAAATTACAGAGGCAAAATCTGTGCCAAGGATGCAAATAATATATTGGTTTTTGGATGGTTATGGGGAAAAAAATAAAGTCCAAAACAAAAAGAACAGAAATTATTTACTTTCGCTTTTTTTTTAAAATAAATTTTTAAACTAGGGCCTGGGATACAGAAAAACAGGGTTTACAGCGCTGGGAAGGGTGAAGGCGTGAAAGTTATAGAAGCAATTTTGTGTTAAGGATGCAAACAATTGATTGGTTTGAGATGGTTATGACAAAAGACACAAAGTCCAAGAGTTCAATCAGTATGTCACGAGAATAAGTTAATTGCTTTTGGTGACGGAAAGACTGGGAAATAGGGTTCGGGGAGGAGTTGGGGGAGGGGGGGAGTTTGAGATAAAGTACATTCACAACCTTGTTTACTCTTATTCTTTACCTCCATCTGCTCGCCCTGCCCTCGTCTCCTTTTCTCATTAGTTTATAGGCTAGGTAGGCATCTCGAGCTTTCTCGGTGATTGCTGTTTTTCATTACTCTGGTTATACATGTACTTTGAGGGGCGGAAATGAGGTGCTTAGTGCAGTGGTGAGAAAAGAGGAAGACGTATATGCGCAGAGGACCACTTGCATACCGCGACCACCCGTAATGGCGACCGAAATTCAGGGTGGTCGTTAATGTAGATGTCTTATATTGATTGTTAATTTGTATATTGTTATTAGTATGGTTTTTTGCAACTTGAGTAAACATTCTTGTATCTTGTATNCCTGCCCTCGTCTCCTTTTCTCATTAGTTTATAGGCTAGGTAGGCATCTCAAGCTTTCTCGGTGATTGCTGTTTTTCATTACTCTGGTTCATGTACTTTGAGGGGCGGAAATGAGATGCTTAGTGCAGTGGTGAGAAAAGAGGAAGGCGTATATGCGCAGAGGACCACTTGCATACCGTGACCACCCGTAATGGCGACCGAAATTCAGGGTGGTCGTTAATGTAGATGTCTTATATTGATTGTTAATTTGTATATTGTTATTAGTATGGTTTTTTGCAACTTGAGTAAACATTCTTGTATCTTGTATATATAACATAATATATTAAATATATTGGACTTCCATATAGGATCATCTGTCCAGCACTACCACATCCTACCATTCATGTGTTCAAAATAGTATAAAACATAGGGAATACCACTTTATAAAAGGCGACTATCAGTTGGCTGTTGCGAAACCTCATAAGCTTTATTTAGTCCTTTTACCATTAATCATAAGGTTAAAAAAGGGTTCTTTCTACTGTACAATAACTATGTCTATTTAAAGTCCTATAGGATAGCACCACGCTTGTATCCAAGATTATAATTAAAAAAAACTGTTCAAAACTAGAGGGAAAAGGGTTTCTTTTATTCTTGACACAGAAAAATCAACTTGTGAAAATCGGCCACCTAGCAAAGGCGGCAGCCGCCTTTCTATGAAGGGAGCGGCAGTTGACATAATAATAAAGTTTCTACTGTACTGCATATCAATACAGTGGATGAAGAAAATTGCATGAGGTACTTGCGGCATTTGGCAGGTCTCCTTGAAAGCAAACGTCAATGCAACGTAATGTGATAACTGGGGCTAGAGACGGTTTTTGTTCCGTTTAGATAAAGATTCACCTGACCACTTTCAAGAGCTGCCATTAAGACAGTGGAAGGGTGAGGACCAGGAAATGTGCCGTTGTTAGGCAGTTAACTCCAACAAAGCTCACTTCCGGTTTAAACAAAATGCAACTTCACTGTAGTAGTGTATTTGCCTCGTCAAATCTCGCTTCCGAGAGAAAAACATGCATCAGCCAATGTAGCAGGCTAACAGAGCCAGCCATATTCCCCTGACAATAAAAAGAGGAGAAAGCGGAAGTAATGATTGTTGAAGTTGTGGCTTGTGATGCCCGGATGACTGTGAATGCATTATAACTGAAAGTAGTCTATGTACATGTAGATGATGGGAAGAAAACGTCAGGGAAAAGGTGAGACTAACAAAACAAAGATGAATCAACACCCAAAGAATGCCGACAATCTGCAACCAGCCTGGGTATGAGTGGGGCGGAAGGAAGATCTAATGAAAAAAGAGAGAGAGGGACAGAAATAAAAGAAAGAAGGAGCAAAACGGCAGGATAATGAAAAAGAGAGAACAAGAGAGAAAGTGAACAAAGAATGATGAAATAGAATAAATAAGAAAGAAAACGAAGAGGTCGACGGAAAGCAAGAGGAGAAAAAAAAAAGAAAAAAGAAAAAAGAAACAATACGAAGACAAACAAAAGGAAAGAAAGAAAGAAAGAAAGAAAGAAAGAAAGAAAGAAAGAAAGAAAGAATAGCAACAAGGAGACAAAAGCCAAGTTCATGGGAAAAGGGCGGGAATCGAATGATCTAAATCCGGATCATAACCTAACTGGGGATATTAACTCGGATCGATACCTCGTGACGTCATCAACACTGCCTTAAGGATGGCCATTATGGC
>JAWQUT010000015.1:1307092-1311970 GCA_033807755.1 Ellobium chinense | reverse complement strand
GGGGGGGGGGGGGGGGGAGGGGGGAGTTAAGGCTTTTTAGACAGCTGGTCAATATCTTCTTGCTCTACCTTGCAGGAGCAAATCGGCTGCTGTCCTGTAAATGACGTCTGCCCCTATTTCCAAACCGAATGGGGGCAATTTCCGATCAAACCGACCGTAAGCCATTGTCCTCTTTCCTTGGTAACTGCTACGTAACACGTTGGAGTCAGGAATGTTTTCTCGGTGAAAGATCGACATAATATTTGTTTTGACGTAGAGCGTCGACTTCTAAATGATATGGGCAGCGTTTGTTTTGGTAGCTTTGCAGTTTGACAAAATGGGAAGCCAAATCCCTTCCTTGTATTGTGCAGGCAGTTCTTAGCAAAGGTTTCGCTTTTGCCTGGAGCGTGCCCGTCACAGTGAGAGACCATCGCTAAATTTGTTAGAAATGTGTCGTCATTTGTACAAAACCGGAAGACAAAGTTCGGCAACATAGCGGCAATCATGTACGGTTTCAAATTTATTAGTGGAACATCTTATCAACGTCCTTGTGTCGTAGGAGGAAAAACGATGGTCTGTATGCTAATGAGTGAGGCAGAGACATTTAAGTATAGTAATCGTACACCACTTGCAAGTCAGTGCATTGTTACCTGTCTCTTCCGCATTAGTCGCAGCCATCTTGCCTTGCCTAGAGACTGATACTTCCTTTACTAAGAAAGGGAGTGGCTTCCCAGTTTGCAGGGACCAAACAAGCCTAACTCATGAAGCTCACGGCCTTGCAATACACGACATCATTGATGACAGGAAGGCGGATGCGTAATGCCTTATCTCTGAGGGGAGGCGGCAAAAACATGCCCAAGTGTTATTAATGCATGTCCGGCAAATACACAATGACAGTAAACCTTCTCCTGTTCACTTTTTAAAAGTTGATGGCACCTGCAAAAATTTTTGTAAACGACGGTTTCGGTGTTTATCGCGATGGAAAACAGCGTGATATGTCCCCTGATCGCTCTTAAAATAATTGTACGAGTAGATGAAGAGATTAACCCTGTACTAACAAAAGGAAAGCGTAACAATTTTGCCTCGCACCTTCCTCGGCTCCTCCGTTATTACTGATTATGCGCCTTAAGATTCTATTCATCGCTTACTAATTAGCTAAGAAAGACACACTAATACACATGCGCACAGAGACTAACACAACACACACACGTACACACATACACATCGAGACTGATAAACACACAGACATTCATATGCACACGCTCAGATACACACGCACATAGCGACACACACACACACACACACACACACACACACACACACACACACACACACACACATACACACCCACACATACACATACACGTGGACCCACAGATACACGCTCTCACCGAGACATACACATACATACACACACACATACACACACACGCACACACACACATACACACAAACATACACACAAATACACGCAGACACAAACACGCATCCACCCATACATACACACACACCCAAAAACACACACACACACACACACTCACACACACACACACACACACACACACACACACACACACACACACAGATTTTCGACAATTGAGACTCTTCCATCTGGTCTAGATACCCCTTCTTACATAACTAGACGGTCGTGCTTAACTGTCTTACCTCGTGTGAGTGTTTGCCTGTGAGAGTCACACGCACATTGTTAACGTGAGCCTAGCAGGAGGAAATGATTAGGGACTGTATACCTGTAGATCAGGGACTAATTGGGTACCTTGGTATAACATACCCAGTGATTAATTGGTGGTAGATTACCGCCCGTGGACAGTCTCTACAGTGATTCACTCCCCTGCCACAGGGTGTGGGGTGGTAGGAGCGTCGTCAACCAGCACGTTGAGGGTTGTGGGTTTGCTTCCTTAATTTACTCCTGCACAACCGTCCCCATACTCCCCACNCCACCTCCCAAAGATCTTGTGGTAAAAGAAACGTCATAATTTCGTAAATATTATTGAGTGGGATTTGCTTCCTTAATTTACACTATATTCATATTCCCTCACCAAAAGCCTTGCGGTAGAAGAAGCGTCATCAGCCAGCATAAATTGGGGAGGAGGAAAGTGAAGAAGGGTCATTAGGACTAGGAGCTGTATCACAAAAACATTTCCTCACCACAGGTTGTGTAATGAAAGGAGCGTTGTCAGCCACAATATATGGGGTGGAGGGAATAAGGGGTCATTAGCGCTTGTATCATTAATCCATTTCTTCATCACAGATTGTGTAATGGAAGAAGCGTCGTCGACCAGCTGCACGTGGGGAAGGAACCCGATAGGTGCTGTATAATGAGTGTCGGGAGTTATTGATTGTCCACTGATATCATAACACATTGCTTATTGATCGGTTTGAAATTGAATAGCCTTACTTGTAGTCTTCCTACCGAATAAGTTCCCCAAAGTCCGGGAGGAGGAAGGCATAAACTGAGCCAGCACATAAATTGAGGCCCGTAGATCATAGCCCAGACAAACACCATTACTGATATCCCTCTCTTTGTCTCTGTCTCTGACTCTCTCTCTCTCTCTCTCTCGCTCGCTCTTTCTCTCTCTCTCCCTCGCTCGCTCTTTCTCTCTCTCTGCCACTCTCTTTCTCTCGTTCTTGCCCGCTCACTTACTCTCTCCTTCCCTCCATCCCTCTACTCTCTCGCCCCGCTCACTTTCTTTCCCCCCCCCTNCTCTCTCTCTCTCTCTCTCTCTCTCTCTCTCTCTCTCTCTCTCTCTCTCTCTCATGGATTAAACTAGTGCCGTTTACTCATAGGATGATCAAGAAGGCACTAATTCGTTGCTCTGCCCACTAATCCTATAATATTTATAATAGATGGAAACATGGTATTTTTGTTCAGATTTGTAATAATTTCTTGTATGTGTTAACTCAAGAGAACTCTCCAGAATTTGATTGAACCAAAACATTAGTCTCCCAGAAGGTCACTTATTCTGACATTCCTGCGAACTTGTTGTGCTGCAAAGTTAACACTGCGGTAACTGCTGTTTAAATTACCATTTTTCTCATAGTTCCACTCACAGGCAGCATTTATATGACATTAAATTTGAGCAATGTTACACTATCTTCTTCAGAGGCGAAACAGCTGTGACGATTACATTAATCGATATAAAATAAAAAATAAAAGTTCAAATTTGTGACCTCGAGAACTCCGCGGTCAAAAACTCACAAAAATAAACGTGTTGTTATTTCTAATTGTTCCTGGCTTGTAGGTGTTTGGCAAGTGACTGGACCATGATTTAGACGAAAAAAATTAAAGAAAGCAACAATAATACAAAGAATTAATTCAAAGAAAGCAATTTAATCATTTTTAATGATTTCACCCTGTGATGCGGCTGTTGAACGCTATTGAGCTGTGCCTAGCGCGGCGCGCACCGGAGCGTATGGGAAAGGTGCAAGATAAAAAGAAATCATCATTTTTTTTAGCTTGAATGTGGTTAAACGTTTGGAACGGGAAAGTCGCATCAATCTTCGATTAGAGATTCAAATAAAATCTATTTGCATGAACTTGATTTAGCAATTTAGTTACCACGGTCCTGTTCAAGAAACAGGGTACTTACAAGTATAAACAAACAATAGAAAAAGATATTACAAGCTTCAACTTGGGACATCGGAAACGCCGTGAAGGAGCCGCAGAATACAATAGAAAACTCACCAAGAAACATGCTATTATTTGTAGTTTTGCCTTTTGGGTATTTGGACAGTAACTGGATCGCGGTTTGGACTTGAAAATTCAAAGAAAGCAATATGAATTTCACTCCCCATTGTGTGGCTCTTGAACGAGAAAGAGCTACATGCAGCACCGGTGCTAATATGAAAACTGCGAGCCGTCATTTTGGCGTGGATATGTTTAAACGCTACGATAAGGGAAAGAGGTATCGCTCTTTAATGAGAGATTTCATTCCTAGATGTAATACAAGATGGAAACGGAGCACTTAGTAACAGAAGTGGGGAGGGAGCGGACGCAAACAGATTGATGCTCACGCGAAGTAGGAAAGTGCTCAAGAAGACAAATGCAGAGAGAAAATGGAAGAAGGACAGAAAATGATGTGGTGGGAATCGAACCCGCGATCTCAAAGTCGGCACCCATGACCTTGCCATCTGTTCGGAATCAGGTAGACGTCTATACACGACCATGCCGCCACTCCTAGATGTAAGCATTATAACTGCAAACTGCATGTGTTTGTGAGTTAACAGTTAGCACTCACATCCCTGTTCAAAGAAAAGGCGGGTTATATTCCATTACCCTCAATATAAAGTATGCTTTGGTGTATTGAGAAAGTATACTCGTTATTGAGGTATACTTAATATCGTGGTCCACTTGAACGATGAAATAACTGAATAATAATATAATAATGAAATCGGGCACATGAACCTCACACTTAATAACAAAGTATACTTAAAAGAAGAATATACTTAACAGAAGAATATACTTAACAGAAGAATATACTTAACAGAAGAATATACTTCTTGGCGAGCTTCCACTGTAGTTTTTAAAAAATGCCTCTTGGGAAAAAAAAACACGAAACTAGTTGTGTCACACTGTATACATTTTTTCGCCAATTATTGTTTGAATTACAAGTACATTATTCCAGAGCCGCTTTCCTGTTGTTGTTGTTGTTGTTGTTGTTGTTGTTGTTGGTGGTGGTGGTGGTGGTGGTGGTGGTGGTGTTGGTGTTGTTGTTGTTATTATTATGTCTATCAGGTTGACTTCATAATCTATCTCTTCGGGCCAAAATGTCAAGCCGACCCATACAACACTTTTCAGTTCCACTGATAACAACTTCAGTACTACAAAGAGTTCGTACACATTCCTCCATTTCAGACAAAGTGTCCGTTCGTCTTTTCATC
>JAWQUT010000015.1:1299592-1302092 GCA_033807755.1 Ellobium chinense | reverse complement strand
GATTTGGGCGGATCTAAAGGGGTTCCCAAGTACTACAGGCTTGAGAACCACTGTTCTAGACTCCCCTAATCACGTGGTCTCAGATTACCTAGTCAGGGAAGAGAAACAAAGAAGTCGGACTTGCAACAACATGATGTTAGATCAGGAGCAGTCAACGATATGGACAGACAGACAGAGACACGCAGACAGACAGACAGACATACACACAGACACATAGACAGACAGTCTTTATTCAAGATACCGAAGGAGAATGATACAGGGTGTGTTTACCTCCACTCTTCGCCGCCGGAACTCGGGTATCGGCCATCTTGGATGCCATGAAAGCAAAGAAAATATTCCTAAGATAACAGATCTGAGACACTGCCCGTAGAGAGAGACGAAACAGTGACGCAAACACATGCGTAAACAAAAAAAGGGCAACTGCAAACCACCGAGACAGTACATGAAAGATAGCACGTCGTTCTTTGCATAATAATAATATAATTACAATTAGAATAAGAATAATGCCGTTTATAAGTCTCGTTTCCGATGACCTTTCCCAAATTTTACCCCAGTAGACATGGTCACTGGTACTCATGGACTTTTTCAACTCCCTGAGAACCATTCAGTGCTCTGCCATTTTCAGGCGCTCCTCACTGGCATTCTGACAATATCTTCCACAGCCTATAGCTAAGTACCCGTTTTACAAATGGGTGGACTGGGGGAAAACGTGAATGAAATGCTTTCACAAGGCTCTTACGAATCGACCGTCGTCAGAAATAGCTCCCACAAGCTCAAGATCTTGAATCTGACCATTTGGCCACGCTGCATCTTCCCCATTCTTCCTTGTCCGTCTCATTCCTTCAAAAAACTTGATTTGTTATTACTCAGGTGGCCTAAGGGTGCCCAAATGGAATATCCCGGATGCACAGCCCTAATTGGGTAATAAACCTAGCGACATTTTTGCGATAACAAAATATCATATTTTCTATATAAAATTCACAGGATAATCGCATCTCCTCTTCTAATGCTCCCTAGGAATTACGATTAAGCGGAATAGGCCTATTGTCATTTTACCGAAAAAAAAACATGTTCGCCAAATGAGGTTAAATTCACCTTCCAGTTCCAGCGTCTTTGTATCGAGCCTCATATTCTCTACATATCTTAATTTGGCATATTCTCTCAAAGCTTTTATATTATCCAAGATATCCGACCGTATATGTCACTGACTGTAAATTTGACGTGTACGGTTTTTTTCGGTGAAACGGCAGCAGGTTCCTCTTAATGGTATGGATGGACACAAGCGCTGCATAGGCTCCGTTAACATTTTGCTTACCAGTTTCCACGAACGTCTAATCTTCATTGAGGGCCTCAGCTAAGTCTACAATTGTCAACAACTGTTGAATTTTGAGCACGAATTCTAAACTACACAACATTTAGTGGCTCAAATGATGTTCAAAATATAGATCTTGCAGTTCGTTTTCGAGTTGCGAATCGATACATCGAAAGGTGTAAACAAGCTAACCAATTTCCTTAACGACAGGTGCTCCGCAGAGAAGGCCACACCGAAACCGAAGAGAATGACCCAAACTTCAGGTTTAATTTACAAAATCAGGAGAGAATGTAAAATAATTCACAGGTAGGTTGACAAATCTAGGACCCATTCTCCCATCCTGTCTGTCTTCTTAAGGCCTATAACAGCATGTTATTTTCAGCCAAATAGAAGTCTGTAACCTTTAATACAATGACATTAACGGTGACGTCGTCGGTTTTTCTTGTTCCTCATCCCTCAGACAAGATGACAGGCAACCTCTTCAAACCGACAGCGAGGAACCAGTTTAATTACTGCGACACTTCAAGGCGACTTTCGGGCATTCCCTTTAAGAAACTTATTCACAGCTTATTCCCAACATTATCCCGGAGGCACAATTTCGCACCACGCGAACCAGTATTATATAACCCTTCCAATATGAACAAGCGCCGTCTATGAAGGCCTTTCAGTCGGGTGTACATTGTAAAGTCTTACCAGAGCATTGTGTAGATTAGCTTTCTGGGCCGAAAATAAGAAGATGAGTTCCGATAACTACTCATCTCCATACTCAACTATGCATGTATTCATAGAAACTTCTCATCCGTCGGCCACTATGCATGAGTTTGTTCACAAGCCAGGGGAAATCAAAACGGCTTGAACTGAGCTTCAGGCTATATGCACATTTTTCTTCCTTTCGTGCCTTTCTCTTTCTGCCGTCTAAGTCTACGTCACTATGCGCTGTCTTTTGCATGCATATTACCCCCTTCTTTCTCTTTCTCTTTCTCTCTCTCTTTCTTTCTCTCTCTCTTCTCTCTCTCTCTCTCTCTCTCTCTCTCTCTCTCTCTCTCTCTCTTAGTCACTCACTCACTCTCTCTCTTTCTGCCAGTCAGTCAGTCAGTCAGTCAGTCAGTCACTCACTCACTCACTCATTCACTCACTCACTCACTCACTCACTCACTCACTCACTCACTCACTCACTCACTCACTCTC
>JAWQUT010000015.1:1280339-1299206 GCA_033807755.1 Ellobium chinense | reverse complement strand
GTGAGTGAGTGAGTGAGTGAGTGAGTGAGTGAGTGAGTGAGTGAGTGAGTGAGTGAGTGAGTGAGTGAGTGAGTGAGTGAGTGAGTGAGTGAGTGTGAATGAATGAATGAATGAATGAATGAATGAATGAATGAATGAATGAATGCATGAATGAATGAATGAATGAATGAATGAATGAATGAGCGATTTGTAGTCTAATAAAAATGTTCCAGATTAGCAAGTTTGATCTAAGAACATGCACGTCCTCATGCATTTCTACATAGGAACCATACACCTAAATATCCGCTCCTATGAAACATAAACTGTAAATCTACGAAAAGCAACGTTAACACAGCAACTCTCGTGTCAAAGGCCACGTCTGGGAGCTAAAAAAAAAAAATCAACATCAACTGTCAAAAGCCAAGATCCCGGCGAGAAAGTAGAGTTGTTCAAAAGAAACTGAACGCTTTCAAACATATCCCTCAGTATCGCATAAACATGCATTGGTTACGTTACTCAACTTCCAAGTTTCATTCCCAGATTGTACATGGCAATAGATAAGTTTGTATACAAGGTCGAGACTGTGACAGGACATTGCACAAACGCTGAAAGATTTGATACAGCCATAATGTATATCTAAATGCGTCTACAAACATAAAGAAAAGAAATTTTTCAAAGGGATTAAAAAAAAAAAAAACTACTTTACTCCTCTATACAAGTACTTTATGGTATTTGTTCCACGCTCATATGTGGTTGAAATTTAGGATTCTAAACAATACATGTTTGAAAGTGTCCAATTCTCCGAGAATTACTCTTGTAATAGCTAAGCAGTTCTATGAATGCTGCGAAATATTCTTAACATGAATCAGTTTATAAAAATCACGTAGATATTTCATAACAAAAATACTGTTCAAGTCGACGCTTTGGTATAACATCTATAGCTAAAATTTGCGGATTCGTACAAGAAAAACAAAACACAACAAAAGAAAAATCATTTTGTTCATAGAGAAATGTTACAGATTTTATCAGGTATACAGTACCTGTGTTGTTTTCGAACTTAAAGGTCTGAAAGTTAACACATTATGGAGAAGGGGAATTTATATTTTGAAACACTGAAAAGTTAATTTTGAACTAAACGTCCGTAACAGGAGTGATACAGCACGCCTGCCATTATTTCACTTCCTCTCCCCTAACTTTCTTCCGCCTTAGCTCGCCGACTATGATACCGGTACTGCTGTTTACCTCTGTGACACACATACTCACTGGTAATCATAATTTACCTCCCAAATATTCATCTATTATTCAAGAAATAGAACCGATCGGTCCTTTCTGATACCCCAATCAAGTCAACAATCCGAGATTTTGTTTGACAGAGATCACATAGTCCCATCGCAGAATTATCGATGTGTTTATGAACAGCCCGGAGTTTGTCGATGCTATAAATAGCCACAAGGCGATTCTGGTGACGTAATGACACCAATAATCATAGCTCTAAAATATCACGTGACCTCTGGTACTCGAAAAGGCTGCATACTCCCTGTAATGAAGTGGTCCGTGAACTCCCAAACTCAAAATTATCTTTCGTGCCCCGAAACTGAATTTTTTTTTTAACCCCGTGAAATTCGGAAAAATTACGCTCACCGATATGAGCCGTCCGATTGAATTCAAATCAGTGAAGTGTTCCATAATGCCTCTCTTCTACTTTTATACTACGTTTGGACCTTTAAGTACTACAGAGAAAACAGCAGAACCTCATACTGAAAAAAAAAATGTTCCATACTTATGGCACTGCCATGGCCCCTATCATTCATTTGGCTCTTCTTTGAGTTCCTCGTGGGGTCTTGAATGAGGGAGACGCTGTTTATGAATACAGATTTATTATCATCATATATCATTATCATCGATGGATCTTGTTATAGTTTTTCTCTTCTTCTTCTTCTTCTTCTTCTTCTTCTTCTTCTTCTTCATCTTCTTCTCTTCCTCATCCTTTCCTCCTCCTCCTCCTCCTCCTCCTCTTCTCCTAAGCTCCTGCCCGTTCCCTTCCTCTCTCTTGTATCTGTGACTCGGGCTTTCATGAATCCTAGATTCAAGGACATATGCTACTGAACTACTGATAAACAACAAGGGTTCCAGTTCTGCGGGGGCACCAGCCTCACGCGGATCGTACGAGACATCACATGTAAGGAATGGGGTGGCAAAATGACTGTTTTGAAAACCAATGTCTTTCAGTATCATTTTTCCCTAGGAGAAAATTGCGAATGTTATTACTTTCAGTGCAGCTTATGGGGCATTCCAGGCTATGCAGCCCAATTCATTCAATGATGTTTCGGCCATCATGTAAGGTCGTTGTTGTCCTGAAATTAATTTTAGAACTGCCAAGACACCGGTAATTAATGCAGTGTCCCGGATGTTTGTACTGATTAGCTGCAATCGTAATGTAGGGGACGAAAGCTTCTTTCGTTTTATTTTTAGCTTTAATTCCTCACTGCACGATTAGCTCACTGCAAGATTAGCTCACTGCAAGATTAGCCCACTGCAAGATTAGCTCACTGCAAGATGATAAGAGTGGTGGACATTTCCAGTTCTAATTTGGAATGTGTAGTCAACTTTGCTCAATGGCTAATTAAGGCAGGAAACTGTCTTGATTCTTTGATCGAAGAGCAGTATCTAGTCACAGATATGCAGGCCTTAGTGTGTACTGTGTGAGTGGGAGGGAGCCGGGGGCGGGGTAGGGGGCGGAGGAGCTGACGTGGGGAGAGAGCATAACGTTTATTTAATAATGATAATGATGTTTGTAATCTAGGCTAATGCCCGCTCCCACAACTTCTCACTGTTACTAAAGGCCTGATCACTCCATGATCTTCTTAGCTCCATGGGGAGCTTATAGTGTCGCTGCTATTTACATACACTGATCACCAGTAGCCTTTTCTGATAACATCTTCTACTGCCTACAGCCAGGTATCCGCTTAACAGACGGAAATGTGACTGAGGACAATGTGAATGAAATATTTTTCCAAGTCACTTCCAACATGACTATGGTCGGGAGTCGAAGCCACGATCTTTTGATCTTGAGTCCAATGCTGTGACCATTCGATCACGCTGCTCCATATTAATTTGTAAATAAACTGCCGATATAATATTAATATGTTTGGTCATGACCATCGACATGTTGTTTCAGCATGTTGTACAATATTAACCTCAAATGACAAATGATCTCATCAGGATGAATAAACTGTCTTATAATTTTATCTTAACTTGTGTTTTAGATATTAACATCAGGGCGACAATCAATTTAATGACACTGATTCTCTGATGGATCGCTTGTCTGAAATTTGTTATAACGTTCCGTATCATCACAGATATGGAATATCAGAAATCAGGCTTAAACCATGGTCATGGCAGGAATCGATTTAGCGAAAGTTTGATCCTGAGCTCCCCACGTAATCGTTGTGCCAGATTGCTCCGCATCTTAAATTTGCTGGATCTTAGCAGATTACTGTATTAGATCAGCCCCGGGCACGTGCTCGCTAAGGGTGGACGGATTCGGCCAAAATTATTCTGAAATCTAAATAGATAATTCGAATATTTCGAACAAAAAAAGTATTAGAAGTCTCTGATTAAGATTCTTTTTGAGTAGCTTGAAAAGCAGTTTATGAATACAAAGAGACTGCAAGAGCTACATCTTACATTAAACCTCTCCTTTGTCTTGGCTTCAGCTCAAAAGTCTATGACAGAAATATCTCCTATCCTAACCTATATAAACTTACATTGAACATCAATGATTTTGCAATTAAGTATATTATATCTATAATAACAACGATGTTAGATAAATCTTTAAGATAGCATCGACTACCACAATAACAAAAAATATGGACAATTTAGGATATCTTGTTTCAGTAAGAATTCCACAACACGGGTAATCTCATCCATGTTATTCGAATATATTTGACAATTACGCTGTAATCGACCAGCCACACTATGGTTGGTTCACACAGAGCTGAATTAATTATGATATATATTGCACATTATCCCTGCTACAGATTCTTTCTCTCGTCCTCCCCCTGTCCCTCTCCAGTGTTACAATGTTATGTCATAGCCGCTACCCACACGCAAACACGTGCGCTGCTGTATTCCTCCTTCCTGTTATCGTTTTGTGTATCATACCACCTGCACTGCGAATCTGCGAGGATTGTGGTGGAGTGACGGTGATTGTCTTTGTTGTTGTTGTTGTTGTTCTCCTTCTTCTTCTTCTTCTTCTTCTTCTTCTTCTTCTTCTTTTTCTTCTTCTTCTCTGTGGCTTTGCCAAAAGTGAATCATCTATGCCCCTAGACCCTCTGGAGTACAATTCAGCTTCAGATGGTCAGGCATTCATCCTGGGCATGCATTTTGGTTTCCTCTATAAATGGACCTATTCCTGGCCTACTACCGGCTCCTGAATGAAGTGTTATTGGTCATGTAGTTTGCCGACATACAAAAATCACGTGCTTTAGTTTTGTTATAGTTTACTGTAAAACTTAATTGCGATGTGAATTGCCAAAAGTAACTTGCTGAGAGGAGAAAGTGGTTACACAGGCTTATATGAAATTCGCTGGTAATACTTTTGATAGCAAAGAAAAAGTTGACAAAAGTGAAAGACAAATGTGATAATGTTTCTCTTTTAATGGTCATTCGCACCCATTTATTTGCTACTAAACTGTATTCTGGTCTGCACTTTTTGCCTCACATTAACTGAGTCACGTCTGTCTGTCCCTCGTCTGGTCCTCGCATTCCATCTGCCCGAGTGAATCCAGTTTCCACACGACATGTCTTCACGAGTGACAAATAGAGATTCCGTAATGTGCACACACCGTGAGCAACAAACTACATGACCAGACTGACAGTCAAATGGTAGGAGGAAGGGAACAAACAGGGACAGGGGCTGTGGGCCAGAGCTGGGCCATACTGAGATCATTTGAACGCAATACTTGAACTTAAGTTCAGTTCACGTGAACCTGAGCTGAGCTGAATAGCTAATTAGGATCCACTGATCTTGATCTGAATTGTTGCTATTTTGGGTGCTTGCTCTGAAATTAAATTTCCTACCTAAGTTTCAGTTCAGTTCACATCTATCTCGAAAATCAGAACCGCATGACAATTTCAAAAACCAAGAGGAACTGATGTGATCTGGAACCTACTCAGTTTTCATGGAACTAAGTTAACAAACTGTATCTTAGGGCTTTTTCCTTTAGTGAACTGAACTTGATCTGAACTGACTTTATGATAAACTTGGTCAAGCCTGTGGGGGGATAGGGGCTAAGGAATAGGGGCTGGGGGAGTGGGGACTGGAAGCTGGGATAAGAACAGTGGGATTATTCTCCATGGTATCGGCCTAAAAGGTCCGTGCAAGCCACAAGCAAGCGTGTGGAGTAAAGACTACTAAATCAAGAGAAACGGTGCGTATGCATGCGCACTGGGGTTAATGCGATCTTTCAAGAATAATGGCGAAAAAGTAATCTCTCTATTACCCAAGTACTTATGTGCGTCATCGGTTTTCTTGTCCAAATCTGTATCCCAGTGGCAATCTCACCGCGAGTTCGATCGTTGAAGCCATTGCTTTATTGAAAACATTAATCTCATATTTTTCACAACTGCTATTATTTATTATTATCATCAAGTAAAACAGTTGTTTGAAATTCCCCTCACTGGTTATCGGTTACCAGAAAACACATACCCTTACACTCTGGGTAGACCTGAAAGTGCTGAGTTCTCTGCGACGAACGTCTTAAGGTGTAAATAATGTGCTTAATTTATTTCATGTATCTAATACGAAACGTCTTTTAGTAAAGAAGCGCAACATTCTGATGGCCATCACACACCTCAAAGTTGGATCGCCACCTTTTTTTGTGTCCTTACTATCTCTGTTTAGCAGATGAACTGCGCATGAAATTCCTTTCCTGGAGTCAGACACACTATATCCTTGACATTTTTAAAATCTCGTGCGAGTGTAAATGATGTGTTAATTAGTACATGTATCTAATATATACGAAACATCTTTTAGTAAAGAAGTGCAACATTCTGATTGTCATCACACACCTCAATGCAGGAGACTTCGATATTATGTGATCGCCACCTTTTTTTGTGTCTTTACTATCTCTGTTTAGCAAATGAAGTGCGCATGAAATTCCTTTCCTGGAGTCAGATACACTATTTCCTTGACATGTTTCAAATCTCGTGCAAGAGAAGTGCTCAGTACTCTCTCTTTTTCCCTTGCCAAACCATCATCACCCTACCGTCCTCTCCTCACCTATCGCAAACCCCCTGAACTACAGAGAGGAGTTCTACAATCCTGTTGGGGGAAACCCCGAAAATGGAGACATCAAAAAATGTACACACAGACAGAGCGATAATTTTTTAACCTCATCCACGATTATAATCAATCTCCATTCGATACAAGCCCGAACGAAGTAACATTCTCATTTCGTTTCCGTTTCTTGAGGCGTGAGCACAGACTTTTTTTTTTAGCTCTGCTGAAGGATGAGAGTGTCTTAGTTACGACAGGTCACTTTGTCATGTCTGTAGTTTCTCTACTGGAGAAGTTGGCCTGCATAATCGAGCACGTAGCATTCTCGTACAGTGAGTTGTATTTAGACATAAAAGAACAGATGTGTTCGATTAAGCATTAAAATCAACATACCCTTTCCCCCATGTCTGGTAGAACTTCACATTTTCGAATCTCAGGTGGATCTACATTTCTCACATTTCTCATCTCAGCTGAGATTATGAGGGGAGAAAGAGGTTGAATTTGAATTTCAAAGGCTAAGATAGGTGCAAATTCATTTGTAGACTCAGAGGTTTAGCCACTCAAGTACAAACTTTCTGGTTGTTGCTAAGTGAGTAAGGTTATCATGCTTACTGAGTAAAAAGACCTAAAATATTAGGTAGCCTGCTTCACTGCGTAAGTTCTCAAAATCTTATTGGTTTGGGGGCATTTTTCTTTGTGTCAAAATTTGGAAGAAGACCTAAACAACATGTTTAAAAAGTATTTTGTATGGGATCCCTGCAAAAGTTAATGCGAGGTGTAAAACCTTTTATTATACTATTATAGCCAACAGTGAAAAGAACACTCACATCTTCAAACCTGTAAAGTTATTGTTCTTTGCACAGTTATCATATAATAATGGAGCTTGGGCCCAACGTTGTTCCCTCAAAGGTTTCTTAATACGCAACGTAGAGGAATGAAACCTGGCACACGTATGTAAAATGTACCAAACCTGTACGTGGTCAAACATTTTTGTCCGAAAACGTATATTATATTTTTAAGAAATTGAATCATAATTATCATTTATCAATTAATGATTGCGAATACGACGTGATACTGTGCCTCTGTCAAGTCTGTCATTTCCGTCTCAGACCGGAATGTCCACTCTCGGATCGCAGGACATTTGGTTACCGTGACTTGCATTTTCATAAATTTGCAACCATAAACTTGAAAACCTTGCATATTTTCCGTACAGTGGAATTTTAGTTGTCAGTTATAATTCGTCACTCTTGCCTGGTTATTGCAGTAGCAGTATCTACAATACCGATCGCGGCATGTTATCCTAGCTACCAATGCATTAATCAGAGAGTAAGTGAACAAAAATCTTGATCGAGAATCTTTGGTGTTAGTTTATTTCGCAAATGGATTAGACTATGTCATGTTTTGACCTACCTACGCATGAAGATGAATAATAATAATAATAATAATAATACGGTTTATAAGTCTCATATCCAGACTAATGCCCGCTCATGCGACTTCACACTATTATTACCCCAGCAGGCCTGATCACTCTAGGACTTTCTCGACTCCCTGGGGAGCATATAGTGCCGCTGCCATCTATAGGCGCTGATCACTAGCATTCTGACAATATCTTCCACTGCCTATAGCCAGGTACCCATTTTACAGACGGGTGGACTAAGGAAAATGTGAATGAAATGCTTTCCCAAGGCACTTCCAACATGACAGTGTTCGGGAATCGAACCCAGGACCTTTAGATCTTGAGTCCAACGCGTAATCATTAGGCCACGCTGCTCCAATGAATAAAACTAATCTACTATGCTTCCGTCGTCTGGTAGATATCTGACCATGACTTCTTATGATTTTGATCTTTACACATTCACTGCTTGGAATCGAATCCTGACGGTAAAATGGCAACACGAATCAATGATTTGAATGATTACGCCCATATTTATTTAAAGAAACAGTGGATGAATCCAAGATTGTGTGCGGAGCTGAAGGATGTAAATGACCGATTGTGCGTGCTTTGCAAAACATGAGCGTCCGCACGCATGGAATTCATTAGATATGAAATATTGCTGGATATGAAGCTCCTTTAATGCTACGCTATCCGGTCGTTAACATTCGAAGGAAAGCCCTGCCTACAAATGAGAGTGGACACTGCCTCAACTCGGAAAGGATTTGCTCTCGTATTTCAAACACCAGACGTTTGGATATCAATTTTCTTTCCCGTAACATTCAAGAAGACATTTATCCAGCGATCTGCAAAGTTAGTGGGCAGTAATAAATCCTTTATATATGAACGTCGATAACAATTTAATGACATACAAAATGTTAGGACATGTCTCATGAATACACAATTTGTCTACATGCTTGCATTTAATATCAATAGAAACTTTGATTGATGTATTTGTCGCAGCAAAAGATACTCTGGGTATCGGTACTATAAAGTTTCGATTACTTAACAAGGAAAAATAAAAAGCCAATGGTCTTGGGCCAGAAGCCTAATCTTACAAACAAATTGGCGTTGACAAACAGGCGATTGAACAGTAAGATTGGGCACAGTCATAAGATTTTCCGCACTCTGGATACCGCTCTGATGAAAATCGGTCCTCGTACTGCGCCCATTTTGAAACCTCAAAATCTCTATGTATGCAGAGGACAGCATTGGTTTAATATTTACAAGGCAATCATGGATACTATCATCTCTATTGTCTCCATTTCATACATTTTCTGTAAACATTAGTTTTACCTCATTGTTTTTTACGAACTTCACCATACAGTCATCCAAAATCTAAAACCGTAAAATAAGATTTTTTTTAAAAAACAATGACGTTTACAATTTTCCACGCCGATGTCTTTATCTACTTATAATAGGAAACCTGTGTAACGAGCCTGCTACTAAGGTCCACCTAAAGCACATGAAAGCGGCACAAATAACCATGGAACCCAAGCCAGATTTAGTAGATAATCGTGGATCTAAATTTTCAACTGGTACTTTTTTTTTTAAAATTAGACGGGAGAACTTGAGACACGGTCATAATAGAGACAGTGCAGTCGAGTATATGTGGTTGCTTTGTGCTTCTGTATTCAGGTTTTGAGGTCGGCCTGTTGGGAATATTCGTTCCGCCCGATCATCATTATGTTGATCGACTCCCGAGATCAAGAGCGAAACATTTCAGCCAAACAGCTCCATAGATTATGACATAAAGAGGGAAGAAAGAGCAAGCCAAATATAAAAGGCATACGGACAGACAGACATATCTATAGACGTGACGCAAAATAATTTGCTTTGAAAAAAAGTTCCTGAAAGGTCAAACTACTTTGCAACCGGAATATAGTGACGACTGCGTCACTTCCGGTTGATGGCCGCCGCAGTGCCCCCTGGGCCCGCTGTTATTCGCCAGATTAATACATCCCGTCGTGTGGTTCGTTATTTCGTCATTTCGAATTAATTTTGGTCCTAACGGATGACTGGTCTAAAGAGTAAATGATTCGACTTATCCGGAACAAGCGGGGACTCGAATTTTGCTTGAAGGGACGGAGACCAAAATAAAAAAAAAAAATGTTGTGATGGAGTTAATTTTCTTCGGTCCCTTGCGGGGTTTCTGAGCAGTATTTATACAGGGGAGATGTAAAAAAAGGGGATAAACAAGAAATGAAAGAAAGAGGCGGGTAAATGCAAAAGCAGGTTTTTTTTTAGACTCGTTTAACAGATGGGACCTAAGAGAAGATAAGTTGACTTATTCACTCTGTGAGTGAGTGAGTGAGTGAGTGAGTGAGTGAGTGAGTGAGTGAGTGAGTGAGTGAGTCAGTCAGTCAGTCAGTCAGTCAGTGAGTCAGTCAGTCAGTCAGTCAGTCAGTCAGTCAGTCAGTCAGTCAGTCTGCCAGCCAGCCAGCCAGCCAGCCAGCCACTCACTCACTCACTCACTCACTCACTCACTCACTCACTCACTCACTCACTCACTCATCCGCAATACACCCACTTAAAATTTCAGTCCTCTCGTCTGTTCGTTCTTTCGTCCCTCTTTTCCCCGTCCCTCCTTCTCTTCTCTCTCTTTCTGCACTTCTCCCCGCCTCCTCTCTGTAGAGGAGAAGCACTACCGACCAGTAGTCAGTATCCGTCTCTCCGTTAATGACAAACACCAGTCTGCAAAAGAAGACCCCTCTCATGTCATTTCTATGGTAATTCTCGGTTATCTTCCACTGTTTGTCTACCATATCTCCGGAAGTGTGCATGTCACCACTTGGCACATCTGGGCAGTTCTGAGCGTCCGCTGGCAATAAGTGTCCGTATACTATATAATAATATATTCAGAGGTTAGCAATGAATGTATCCTTAGGAACGAGTGTTCATAAGACACCCTCAATCGGACTTTTCTTCTTTCTACACCGGAAGAGCGCATGTCACTGCGTGGTACATCCAGGCAAATAATTATATAGATCCCTCCAGGGGCGTAGCGTCCATGTAATCTATGAATCTGAGATTACCAACGTGTTATCAGTTTGCCTTATACAATTTAATTAATCTTCAGTGGTTTCTAAAATATTCAAACATCACGTCCATCTTATTTCACCTACGAGCCGTTTAAAAGCAGCGGCAATGTGATTTTTTTTTCAACCTTAGTTTTCTTCGCCGATAATCTGAGGGCTTTCTTACAGATTCAGCGCTCCCATATCTTCAGTGCAAAGCGCCCATAAGCAACAGAGAGAGAAACTTTTTTTTTTTTTCAAATGTGGCCAATAATCTGATTTTTTAAAAAAATTGCTTACTCGCTATTCTAACGGTGTTTTGTTGTTTCTTTACATGCAAGAGCTGTTCCGAGCAAGACTTCCCGATTTTTTTCTTCCGGTGACGACGAGGGCTTGACAGTCTAGACCGTACCAGTGTTGCCAGATTTGGCTCTTCTGGAGCCAAGTAACAAATTTTTGACTTTTTAAGAGCCGCTGACTCCCACCAACGGGGAAAAAAGGTAGGATTTACCAGCACAGGATGCTTCCAAAGAATTGCGTTAGTGTTTTTTTCCGGATATAAACCATTGTTGGACTTTTGCACCAAATGGTATCAGTGACGAAAACTAAAAAAATCGGGTTTTTTTTAGCTCAACAACGTCGCATTTACCAGTTGCTTCCTAAGAATTGCTTTACTAAGTGCACATTTATTTGTGCTTTCCTTCTGCTACAGAATCTAAAATTGGTGTTTATAGGGGCATTGCAATTTGTACTCAAGCATCGAGGTGCATATTTCGTTATGACGCATAACAAAGAATACTTCTAGTTTATTTCCAGCAAGGCCATTGCTTGGGTATATTTGTATGGTATTTAAAATGTCCACAATATCCAAAGAACGAAAGGCAGACAGACAGACAGACAGACAGACAGACAGACAGACAGATAGACAGGGAGGTAGGCAGGCAGGCAGGCAGACAGGCGGGCAGGCTGGCAGGCAGAAAGAAAGAAAGAAAGAAAGAAAGAAAGAAAGAAAGAAAGAAAGAAAGAAAGACAGAAATAAATAAAGAAAGAAAGAATCCATTTCAATTTCATCCTTTTTTTACTTCTTGTCTTTCAGTATTTGCACTCCATGTCTTCCCCCTCCCTCAAGCCAGCAGCCAATCGGAAGAGCTCAGTGACCCGCCATTGCGAAATTGCCTGATGGGTGACGAGAAAGATGCACGCCAAATGTGGGCAGAATGCAAATCAACAACGGACTGATTTGATAACGATGCAAGGGAAGTTAACCCCGCCGGCTGAAGAGTGCAATCCGAGGGGTTTTTTTGCGGAGCTGGATCATTGGCGAGTTTGACTGAAATCCCGGCATCCGAGAGAAATGGTCGTTGGAATAGGGTCGTGACAGGGTTTAACGTCTCATGACAAAGGGGCTTATCTTTGCGAGGACCGTTTCTTTGAGAAAACTGAGTTGTTCTTTTTTTTCTGTTTTAAGACTCTTTAAAGTATCAAAATCATTGCCTTTTTTCTGTTAGTACTACTAGTACTAGTAAGGACATTAGCAGTTTCGGGGAAAAAATGTTTTGTCCAGAGAGGAGTACTGACATGTAGAAAACCAAAATCCAAAAACTGATTTTGTCGGGGAAAACAAGATACGCCCTTTTGTCCCGAAACGGTGGTGAATTGTCTTATCCAAGGTGCTTTGACAACTCGGGGCCTTTTCAAGTGAAAGGGAAGTAATTCAGAGGAAAGACAGTGAAGGAAAAAGAGAGAGAGAGAGGGAGTGAGAGAGAAAGAGAGGGGACAGACGTAGGTTGAGATCGGAAGAGAGAGTCTTTTCAAGAGCCAGACTATGCAAACGACAGGAAATTTCGCAAGTTTAACACGCCGCTTCTGTTTTCAATTAGACTGATTGTAGTATGTCTAGACAGACACTGTCGGAGACGGCAGTCATAATTAGTCGGCAGTCAGACCCATCATTCCCAATCCGCTTAATAACACCGTTGCTTAATCGCAAACTTTTTTTTTTATATTTGGTAAAGTAGAAAAACATCTAAGCAAATGCCGCAACAAACAAAAGCACATGATATTCTCTTCACGTAAAAAGAACTTTTCCGTGGTCCCTTGTGTCCAATATGTCCTGGGTGTAAGGCCTACACAGGGGTCACACATTTGGTTTCGCAAATAAAATGAGAGCTTGCGTATTAACGATGGGATTTCTTACCTTCGTAAGAATTACATTAACTCGGCATTAGTGAACGCTACTGACGGGGCATTCGGCACCAATGCACTAATGTAATTCTTACGATGGCGATTGATCCCATTGTTTATGCACAAACTCTCCATAAATGAAATGTGTCGCATTTAAAAACAAAGGGTAAGGGCCATTAATGTAAACAAAGAGAGTGTGCTCTTTGTATTTTATCGCAGCCGTGGTCGTTGTTGTTGTTGTTGTTGTTGTTGCTGTTGTTGTTATTGTAGTTGTTGTTTTTGCTGCTGCTGCTGTTCTTGTTGTTGCTCTTGTTGTTGTTGCTCTTCTTATTGTTGCTCGTGCTGCTGCTCTTGTTGTTGTTACTGCTTCTACTGTTGTTGTTGTTGTTGTTATTGTTATTGTTGTTATTGCTGCTGCTGCTGTTGTTGTTGTTGTTGTTATTGTTGTTGTTGTTCTTCTTCTTCTTCTTCTTCTTCTTCTTCTTCTTCTTCTTCTTCTTCGTTTTCTTCTCTTTTTGTCATAAATGTTGCAACTGTTGCTCTCTTCCAGCTGTTACCGGTTGTGGCAACCCAGACAATCATGCTCGCAATGTCATACACTGTATATCCTAAGTCAGTTTCGTCCAGGTCGAACTGCAAGTAACCAACTGAAATATAAACTTCCACTTTTCCATTTTCCTAAGAGAGGCTTATCCAGGCTAAAGTTTAGCTCTCTGGCCACGCTCATTAAAATATGAGAAAATCAAAGCATTCTTTACCACCGTTATGATCTTCTCTAATTCCCTGTTAGCTCCACTTAAAGTATCTCCTGGGATAAAAAAAATATTTAGACAAATCCGAAAGAGCGCTAAAATGAGAGCTCTCCAAAGCTCCAAGGATGCATTCAGAAAAGTGATCATTAGACTATTTCCGTCTCCGAAAAAAAAAAAGGCCCATCTGGCATAATAAAAATAAAGAAAAAAAAATCTGAAATGCAAAGCGGCCCTCAGCCAGAAAGGGGATGTGACTCTTGCGTGCCTCGTCCCCACAGTCACGATTACTTCCCCCTGGGCTTCTTTCCATGATTGAGGGAATTATGGGCGAAATCGGTGCCAATCAAAATGGGTACTTCAAGTCGTCATTATGAAATATCTTCCGTTCCATTTGCTTCCTTACGTGTTTTGTGGCTTCCCCAAGTGCCATTCGAGTGATTCAGAAAAGGCATTTTTAGTTCTCTCCCAGCCTGATGAAGAGGAGATTAAGGTCTATCTTTACGGACGACAGGAAATGGCTGGTTTAATGTCCATTGCCTTCTGTTACCCCGACGTGCTCCGATGTTGATGACGTCATAAGAGGTGGAAGAATGTCTTAATAGAAGTAATGTGAGGCAGGGACCACATTCATACCCATAATAAGTACTATGCTCTCATTGTTGTGCAGTCAGGGGCGTAGCGAGGATGAATTTTCTGGTAATCTAGCACTTATATTTTATCGTTGCTTGTTTATTTTTTGGTTGGGGTGGGGAGGGAAAGGACAAGATTTAGACAATAGTAACTGAATTTTTTTAAATTGGTTTTTGGCTCCAAAAGAGCCAAATCTGGCACCTCTGCTACGGTCTAAACTATTAATATCTCGCAGCCGAAAGAAAAAAAAAACAACTGGAAGATGTGCAGGAAGATCTTGTGTAAAAAGAAACACGAAAGACCGTCAGAACGGCGAGTAAGCAAATTTTTCTCTCAGATTATTTGCTACCTTTTTTTAAAGTTTTTCTCTTTACATTGCCTTTGGATTCATTGCACTGTGGCTATGGGAGCGCTGAATCTGTCAGACAGTATGTAGGCTCTCAGATTATCGGCCAAGAAAACTGTCTCCCGTTGACAAAAATCTTACTGTCAATGCCTGTAAATGGCTCGTAGGTGAAATAGGACGAAGGTGATGATTGAACATGAAGATTAATTAAATTGTATTAGACAAATAGATATTATTTTGGTAATCTTAGATTCATAGATTACATGGACGCTACGTCCCTGTGTGCAGTGACTAAAATGCCGTATAATCCTTTAACCACATTATGACTATAAGATGGATATTAGAAGATGCCGTCTATATTATAAGATGACAGAAAGCCGTATACTCTTATAACCATATTACGATTACACGGTTGTTTCGAAATAACAACCGTCTACCCATTATGCAAAGATGCTGCATTATTCATGGCAAAGCACTCTGCAGGGAATAATTATTGCCCTAAAGTCAAGATTAACCCTGAATAACACCTCAGGAGAATATGTGTTGCATGGCATCTGATAAAAAATACTCAAGAGGTCGTAAAACCTATACTTTTATCTACCATTTTAAAGATGTTATCAATTTTTGGGTGTTTTTTTAAATATGAATGTGAAAATGTCAAAACATAACCATTCCTGGGCCGATTTATGCCAAGTTTTTCTTTCAAAATTATTATTTAACCAAGTGTTTCAAAAGACCACTCCCTCTCTCCTCCCCACTGCCCCCCCCCCCNCACACACACACACACACACACACACACTTTTCCTGATTTCTCACTGTTATTTGGTCATTCTTTTTTTCTTTAATTCACATTTTCATAAGAAGAGTTTTTCTGTTGAAGGAAGTAACTGTATATATTATTCTATGTTTGTTGCATGTCAATGTCATAGAGTTTTCAAGTCGGTGTATGAAATGGAATTGTCTAGTTCTTCAATGATAGACCTATCCGTAAACAAAAGAAAAAAGAAACAAAAAGTAATCCGAGCAAGAGTACATAGCCATGAGAAAGGAAGAGTTTCGCATCTGATGATCTGTTAATAAAAAACTTGTGAAGAATCATGGAGAATCGTTAGTCATGTATAAAAGGATGTACTACTATATTTCGGTACCATTTGACATTATGAGATTGTTCCTAAGACATATCAAAGCGTCCTTATACAGCGATACTGTTTTATATCACAAACCAACGTAGATGCACTTACGATATTTTATGTCTTGAGTAACTAAAAGTACCATCTGTCATCGAGACTGGGAGATTTCTGTTCCTCCCCTGAGGGCTTTGGGCGAGGGATTGGATATTGCACCATAGACCAGGCCACAAGTAGATTGCTTCCAACACAAAGAGTTTCAGTGGTAGAACATAGAGAGAAAAGATGAGAGGCCAATGCCTCTCTGAGAAGGTCACCTCGCTGTTGTGGACACTATGTGGGACTGAGTAAGCGATACATGATACATGGCAAAGTGTCGTGACTATCATAGCGATACTGACCATCATAGAAAGGTTGTACCACAATTTTGAAAGTATGGGGTGAAGGTGGGAGGAAAGCTAAGAATCCTCTTCAATGTTCTCCTGTCTTGACTGCTCAAATTAAAGTTTAAACTGAAGCATTCATCAGCTCCCTTCCTCCATCTACAACACGCGCGCGCGCGCACACACACACATACACACACATACACACACACACACACACACACACACACACACACACACACACACACACACACACACAAATACATACATACATACAAACACATACAACCATACAACCATACAACCATACATACATACATACATACATACATACATACATACATACATACATACATACATAATGCCGTGAGAAGTCGTTGAGCATCGAATCAACGGTAAACCCTCAATTGTTGTTCCCCATTACTGTCACTGGTCCACTATACTGTTACTGCACCACAGTGATACTGCAAGGATCTCCATGTAATAGACACTTGTGTTTTAGACATCTAACATCCCATTCACAGAATGGGGTGTTCAGGCTGGTAAAATATCTAAAACAGGTCCACAGTTCTTTTAGCAAGAGAAAGAACGTAAACAGAGAAGTGACCCTGTCCCTTATTACCTACTCAAGCCCGGAAGTGCCCGAGACAATTACGTCACTTATCACCTTATTAAAGGGAGTGAATCACACCCCAAAAAAGAGGAGATTACCAAGCAAATACCATTGCAACGTGCCCAGAAAGAGGGGAGACAATCTTAGGGAATTTCTATAGCACTGGTTACGAGACAAGGACGTAATAACAACTAGTTGTTGTTGTTTTTTTTTCAAGCCTGGTTTGTGGATTCGACTTCCAGGCCAGACCATTTACGTTGTGGTGTCCTTGAAAAAGATACGTCCCACGTTTTCCCCCATTGGAGTCAGGTGTTAATAGATGTCCGGCCTCACAGCTGGGGCTAGGGGCCGAGTGCGCCGCACTGCGGCAGCTAACAATGACTTCGTTATGGATTTCACTTACAATGGTGTATATTTATATAGTTTTACTAATCTAGGTTTTAGTAACTCTGTCTATGTTTCGGTAGGCATAGTTATCGATACCTACTCAGTAACACATTATCATGAAACAGCTGCCGGAGCTGCTACCACAGAATCGGAACCATAATCGTAAAGCAGTTTTGGGAGGTATCGTATCTGATACCCAGTAACTTCGAGTATCCCAGTATCGAAGTACCGGAAGTATGGAAAAATATCTGAAGTATCGAAAAAAAAATCGGAAGTATTGACATTATCTGAAGTATCAAAAGTATCGAATTTCGATTCTCTTCCGATCCACTGTACCAGTCTTCTCACTGCCAAGCCAGCGAGGGGACGGGGAAGGGGGTGGGAGTGGGGGCGAGTTGTGTTGGAAGCGTGAGGGTTAGGATCTGTGGGGAAGGGTGGAAGTGGAAGTATGTGAGCGGGAAAGTGGGAGAGAGAATGAAGAGCGGGGCAGAGCAGAGTGAAAGAGATCGAGTAGATGAATGAGGGTGCGTGACGGATGCTGAAGGAAGAAGCTGGAGGACATTAATGAAGATGCGTGTCTGATGTCTCATAATTGTGTAATGTACTATGTAAACTGAATGCTTTTGGCCTAGTGCCTATAATAAACTGAAACTGAAACTGAAACGGTATGAAAAAGATACCAAAAGCATCGAAATGATCAAAATTGGTTTCGTTCTTCTCCCGATGCTCAGTACCAAGCTAGCCAACAGTCTCTTTAGTGCAGAATTTAGCGATATCGAAAAAAAAAATAAAAGATGGAAGTATCGGAGGGGATCAAAATGTCTCGAAAATATCGAAATGACTAGCCTGTACTAAGTGTCACAATGGAAACTGGGTCGATATTTCAGATACATGAAGCTTGGAGACTGAATATTGCGATATTAAGGTATTCAGGTATTGGCCCATCACTAAATAAAATAATCTTACTGACATTTTTTTTTTTAAGTTTGGAAATAATAGAGTATTTCTTAAAAGAAGAGAAGAGAGAGAGAAAGAGAGAGAGAGAGAGAAACAGATGGAGAGAGAGTATGAGAGAGAGAGTGAAAGGGAGAGTGAAAGAGAGAGAGAAAGAGAAAGAGAGAGAAAGACAAATAGAGAGAAAGTATGAGAGAAAGAGAGAGAAAAAACAGATAGAGAGTTGAGAGAGAGAAAGAGAGAGAACGACAAACAGAGAGAAAGTATGAGAGAGAGAGAGAGAGAGAGAGAGAGAGAAAGAGAGAGAGAAAGACACATGTAAAGAAAGAAGAAAGTCGGATTACACTACGAATTAAAAAATACAAGCTGATTAATATTGTAGCTATTTCTAGCTTTAGTTGCCTCTTTATCACTCATTACCACTCATTACCACTCTTTACCACTCATCATTCATAAGCAAAGAAGAATCCATTTCTTTCCGACTCCTTCCATCCCCCCCTCNCCCCCCCCCCCCAAGTTCCCTCGCTTTCCCTCCCACAAGAGTCTATGCAACTCTCCCACGCAACTCTCCCACGCTGGCTCGTGCTTTCTGCATTCTGTTCCTTTCATCTAATTTGTCTTCTCCTGTCTTCTATCCATCCTTCCCGTTCTCCCTGTTTCTCGCATTTTTTTTTTGTTTTTGTCTCCAAACTTCACCAATACCCACCTACAATTTCCGCTCAATATTGCCAAGACAGATTTTATCAAGGAGCCAAACCAAAGTTGAAAAACCACCCCCATCTC
>JAWQUT010000015.1:1259904-1273206 GCA_033807755.1 Ellobium chinense | reverse complement strand
CACCCCCAACAAAAAACCCAATATACCTATGCATTTAACTTTAAAGTATTGTACTTTTTATAATGTCTGCTTCACCCATCTGTAATGTCCCTACCACTGGGCTTCAGCTGCCAGCCACCAGCTATTTCATTGCCGTTGATCAATGCAATTCCAAGAGGGCTTAAGACCAGCAGATAGTCCATCCACTCATGCTGCAACCGTCCGTTTTTAGACTTTTTGTAAAAATGAACGGCTACAAGGATGGAGTTGTAAAGACACACTACCAATGGCCTACCAGCACCATCAGCATTTACAGCTTAAGACATTAGCTGCAGAGGACTACGCACCTATGGGTCTTCCCTCAGAGCAAGGATGTCGATTCTGCAAACCAATAAACCAGTAATCATAAATTATACTGCTTTCTTTTTTTCTTTCTTTCAAAGAGTCAAAACGCACGTGTTAACAATGCAATATATATTGTTATGAATGAAAACTCTGTCACATAACACACAGTCAGGTATGATATGGTCATGTTTTTCTCTTTCATTCATATGGAAAATTATTCTTGCTCTCTCCTTTTCTTTCTGTTATGTTTTCTTTCTTTTTCCCATCATCCCTCCTACCCTTACGATAAAAATGATGCTGTATATCAAAAACGTCGTTTACTATTCCTTGACGTTCCTCGTTGTTATAATCTCTCTCTCTCTCTCTCTCTNTCTCTCTCTCTCTCTCTCTCTCTCTCTCTCTCTCTCTCTCTCTCTCTCTCTCTCTCTCATTCTCTCTCTCCAACTTCCCACTCCCGTTCCGTTATTACAATCATCCGCTTCCATGACCCACCATCTCGTCTCACATAACAGTACATTTATCACGTGGTCAGGGCCGCGCGAACACCACTGGAACAACAACACTGGGCAGTATCGATCACGAATTTATACATCCGATTGACGAGTACGTTGTATGATGAGGAAGCGTGCTTACCTACTAGAAGTTTATTAAAAATGTGACATCTTTCGCGAAAAACGGAAGTAAGAGTTCGGCAAAATAGCGGCAACCATCTTTAGTATCAAACTTAATAGTTGAACGTATTATCAACAGCTTTGTGTTGGAGGAGGGGGATGTGACAAGAAATAACGGTGGTATGTGTGGTGTTGAATGGGGCGAAGACGTAAGTATAACACCATTCGCAAGTCTTTTCAACGCCTGTGTTACTGTTATGCCGTGTGGCTCAACAGTGAAGAAAGTTATTGATCAACAAGCTCGAATCTACTGCATCATGCAAATTACAAGCAGAGAAAATGGCATACCAAATGAGTTACTCAACATTTCCATAACAGCCTGATCAAATCGATTTTCCATTTTGAGTATCCATGTTTTTCTGGCAAATGAACGCTCTCCAAAAATAACACCGTCATTGTACGCCATCAGATTGTTGTTGATTACCGGCATGCTACTATTGCCCAGCTGGCTGCACAAAACAAACACCACAGCCTGTCGTACCAACGCATATACACCATAGTCAGCATTACTGATGTAGCCTAGAGCACAAGTGATTTATGTCCTCCATGACGTTAGACGGCAACTGGGCGCTCTGTTTCTTAACTATATGTGTTTATAACATGGTTACTTCAGGTTGCTTACAGACTTAGATTACATGTTCTTCACGGTCTGAATTAGTAACTGCTATACCGAACGGTTGTCCAGATACAGTGCGAAGAGTGAATCACTGAGTATCCCTGACTGAGACCCTTGTCTCGTTTTTTTAAGACGTAGAAGCAACTGACCTCTCCGAAAAAAACAACACAAAAGGACTTTCCACATGGCTAAATCAACCAATCAAGACATCTACATGGCTAATTATTGACTAGCTTCGCCCACTCTGGAGTTACTTCGCAGATCTGTTTACTAATCAAAACATTTGTTTGCCAAAAGCTGTATGAGTGAATAACTGAAAAAATGTTTATTATTATCTTTAGACAGAGCTGGATGCAGATAAAATAAGGGCAAAGCTGATCTGTATTAGTCAGGTGGAGGCCTCGGTTGGTCTAGTCTGGCCATCTGGAGAGCTATTTTAGCTCAATTTTGTAGCTCAGTTCAGGCCAAAGAAACACAGCCTTCAACATACATATGCAAATTTTGTGTCTTGGTGATGATTCTTTTGTTGGGCGAGATTTTTGGAAGCTTTAATATACTACCCTTGTCCGTCTTTAATGACCGAAGTGTTTTGCCCTTTCCCATTTTTGACAAACTCATCATGGGCTTCATTTCGACAGGATAAATTATTATGGAAGTCATTGCCATGGGCTTATGAACAGAAAGATGCCATTCGCGAGAACATGCACTTCTAAAGTCAGCCAATAATTAAACTTGTATTTCGGCAGATGGTTTATATAAGCGAGCCTGTGTTAAAGATTATTCTGTTTTCGATGTCACCACTAGACGATAATGTCATTTGCTGGAGAGTGCCCGCCCAAGATATTGACATTCCAGGGCCCCTCCCTCCTTCCCCCTCTCTCCTCCGTGCGTATTCCACCGTTTTTTGCCTTCTTAATGAGCTGAAACCGGACGAAAAAGCCGAACCCATTCCAAACATGACACATTTTTTTTTCACAAAATTAATAGGGGAAATAACGAATTCCAAACGGAAAAGCAAACAAACTACTATTGCAAACAGTGCGAGGAATCCAGCTATTACGTGCAGAGCTTTTCGAGGGAAATAAGAGCAACTACTCTACTGTCATTAGAATTTTAGGTCTGGGTATCCTGATCACGGCAAATGACCAAAGGAAGGATCTTATTTCAGCTCACTTCATCAAATCGTAATTTATTCAATCGCAATTTTTTTTTCTGCTTTATGAAAACATTTTTCTGATAACAGAACGTTGTCTTTTATAGATAAAACTCACCAGTTAATCCCAATTCTATTCCTCATGTCAGCAATATTTCAAGGTGTTGAAGGGTTGCAATTCTGCAAAGTCGTCGGTGTAAAGAAAATGCAGCTGAGAAATGCAGTGACAGGAAAGCTGCTTTCCAGATGACAAACGAACAAATAAAAACCGTCTGTTTCATTGCACTAAAACGAAAAGAAGCCACATTATCTGCATATTTTTTGTTGCCTTTTTTCATTTGTTATATTCCCACTTATAAGAACAGCCCTGATATTAAATGGGGATACATGTACACAGTGAACGTGTATATTTAACATATATAGAAAATCGAAGTCATTCCTTTCATAGGACCAAATTATCTCCTTTGATCTCATTTCGCGATCCATAATTATATATATAACCCATTAGAATGCCGTTACTCAGTGATCCGGCTCACAAGTTAATATAGGTCGTATACAGGAATGGGCAGGACTGATTTCAGATGAATGCAGTTTGTGAAATTAAGTTCACATTCATGAACTGGATCCAAGCTTAATACTGGTCTGGATCTGAACTGTAGTTATTTTGGGTGTATGATCTGAACTCTAATATATTTCCTACCTAAATTTTCAGTTCACATCTACCCCGAAAACTAGGACCGAATGGGCAAGACGTAGGGTAATTTTGCACAGAATGTTTACAGTCTGAACATAGAAGGATTGTTAGTTAAGTTCACATGTCCCTGGTTTTTTGACACAGTGTGGTCAAGGAATATCTGGCTGTTATACTATTGCTGTTGCCAAGTTACGCATACCTGTGGCACGTGAACACCAGCCATTCACTAACGGTTTTCCAAACTGCGCCACCCTCTACTACCAATCAACGTGCCGTGCTGTGGGCCATGCTGCCAACCTTGACTGTGATCTGTAAACGGACCTATAAATTTACGCCACGCTATTATGTAAAAAAAAAAAGACGAAGATTTATAATACCATTTGGTTAAAATCTTGAAACACTCAGATGTGATTGGGTTTGGGTTAAAAGGAGTACGGGAAGGAAGAAAGCTAGATCTTGAAGGGTAAACGGCTCATGAAAAAAACAATAAGACGTAGGCCTGAGACTCATGAAGTTTTAATTGTGTCTTGATGTATGCTCCTCAACTGACGTAGTCTTGACGTCACATAGTATCAAAGTTAGGAATCAGGAACGTAAAAATCTGAGCATAACAAAATGAGAGGAAAAGGAACAAATCGCAACAAACCGCCATATTAAATCCAGAGAAGAAAAAGAACAAATTAATGGTAACGAACCGCTATAATATTATTGTGCAGGGGCTCCTCCCAAGGGTGCGTTCTCTGCCATAAACTTGTCCAAGTGTCCAAGTACACATTGAGAGAGTTTTAATATCTTACCAAATGGTAAGACAAGTAACACCGGTAAGGTGGTGGAATATCGATAAAGGTTGCAGGAGTCTAATAGGTAAATAAAAATTGGACTATCAGAGTCGAAAGTAGAAGAGTATAAAATCTGTTTCTACTTGTGTAGAAATAATCGTATAACATGAAACCATACACCGCAAAAGTGGTGGCATTCAGTCTTGAATTTGTAAAAATACAATTGTTGCAGGCAGTGTTTCCCAATGGCTTCAGTGGATTTCGTTTGTACGGGCTTGTTCTGATCTGCAAAAAAGGCCAAATTTTTAACCCCTTTTCATCTAATTTAAAATCTAAATGAAGGACCCTCACTGCAAGCAGTACATACTTTGAGCACAGTAATGGCACACCAGACCTGCAGACTAGTCTTGGCCATCTCGGAACGTTCCTGTGGTTCAAGGAGAAATTTTTGTTAAATAGCGCAAAGAGGCTTTTACAGTTTGGCTCCTTCAACCTCAAGGCATCAGACCTAGGTGAAACTTCTGAACAAAGAGATACAAATATTTTAATATTACCATATTTTTGGAATACGACCTTTCACGGCATCATGAACAAGTCATCTTTCATGAATCATTCTAAAAGCAAAATCAGATCGTATTGTTACTTCCGCAAGCATTGTCGCATAACAAACACATCGATGATATATTTTCATGATCGAAGCAACACCCACTTACTCGTACGTGACCATGATTTAATTATTTATGTATTGTGAGCAAACTCTTTCAGTAGCGTTGGACATGGAGGTGCATTGACAATCACAAATGTGCATACGAGGTGAGATCCAAATTTTTCCCGGATTGTATACCTGTAAAATCTCGTAAATTTACTTCTAGATATTACATTCCTTCATCACCTTCGAAGAACACCATGTCCCTTTGGGAATCTGTACAATGACTCTAACGTTGCTACCAAGCTTAGAAGTTCTAGAAGTCTCCATGTATCAGCATATCAAAAAACCATCTGTTATTCCTCCCCTATCTCTTCTAAAATATCAGATCTCATACCCTTTGATTGAAATTTCATCTTCAAGAGGTGGAAAAATGTCACACAGAGCAAAGTCTAGCAAATATGGAGGCTAGGAGAGGGGGGCGGGAAGGAGAGACAATGGTCATGTTTCTCCAGGCCAAAAATTACTAAACTCTGAGAGCTGAGCGACCAAGTTGTGCAGCAGTCATCCACTTTTATTCTTCTTTGCAGATCCCTTCCGTCTTATTTCTTGGCGCAGCCGCCTAATGACCCTAAAGTGAATATTAGCATTGACCCTCTGACCTGCAGACAGCTTCATGGGACGTCCTCCTCTTTCCAATGGGGAAATATTCAGCCGAAGAAAATTCGCGAATGACGTTGATATGCTAATACATACAGACCTCCAAGTGACATCAGTATGCTTGGTAGTGGCGCTTGAACCATTGTGCTGACTTTTAAATGGACTGCTTCTAATGTGATGAATGAATGTAAAACCGACAGTAAATCTACAAGCTTGAAGGAATGAACAATAATGGAATCAACTTGCTCGGTCTTAAGAGCCTGTTTAAGGGATCTCACCGCGCTGCTGGTCATATTTCGCAATGTAGCGACAGCTGCGGGAAGAGAACGATTACAGCCGGCGGCAATTTGGGAGACGAACCTATTGACGAGCAGGTATCCAAGATCACCACTTTCACCCTCTCGGGAGAGCGACTGTCAACGAATGGCGGTCTTCGCGATGGTGTGGAATTAACCACAAGCATGCTAAAAACCGTGGTTGGTCTTACAGGTTTCTTAAACTTCGACACAGACTTATGATAATTTATCCGCTGTGGGGTTTCACTACCCATCCCCCATACCTTCCCTCACCCAACAACACATCCCAACCCCTTTATCTCGATGTCAAAATCCGGTTTAAACAATTCGCAGTAATTGAATCGGTCCAGTAGCCATTGTGTAACATAAACACCACGTTAATATAATGAACGTAAGCATATTTAAGTACGGGTGGACCACTAGGCAGTTTATCTAAATTCACCTTCCGGAGACAGCCAGCCAGATTTGCTATGATCTCAGAATGAGCATGAACGTCAGAGTAATACCTATAGTTATTGATAAACAAGAGATGTAATTGGAAAACAGAGCTGCGAAATAAATAAACTCTGGGCTACGGCTGGTCTAGTTTGGCCACGTATAAAGCTGTTTTTGATCATTTTTTTTTGTCAGCTTTTCGAAAGTAAGTTGACCTCCGCTTGACTAGTGTATGTGTATCCTTGATATTTCTGTGATATCCAAAGGAAGTTACGAGTACTTCCACTCCAGATAAACGGTGCCGAAAATGTTTCAAACAAAACAAACATGTTGTCTTACCTCAAGAGTTAATTTCCCATCCGGACAATCTTTCCTAAATCCTTTGTGCCTGAAAATGAGGGGTGGGGAGAGGGGCATAATACTATTAAGTTAGATGGATGGATGGATGGATGGATGGATGGATGGATGGATGGATGGATGGATGGATAAACACTCAGCTTTGTAGTGGGTAATTATATGGTTAAACAAATTCGTGTTGCATGGACAGGAAAGCTTTTGGTTGCGGCGTTGGATTCAAGATCTAAAGGTCTTGGGTTCGATTCCCAACCACGGTCGTGTTGTAGGTGCCTTGGGAAAGCATTTGATTTACGTTTTCACCAGTTTACTCTCTATAAAATGGGTACCTGACAATGGGCAGTGAAAGATATTGCCAGAACGCTGGTGATTAGCGCCTCCAAATAGCAGGTGTACTGTGCACTCTCCAAGGAGTTGAGAAACTTTGAAAGACATCTGGCCTGCTGGGGTAATAATAGTGTGAAGTCGCGTGAGCGGGCATCAGCCTGGATACGAGACTTATAAGACGCAATATTTTTATTTTTATTATTACTGTATTATAATGCTTATCAGACCCAGAAATGTCGAGCACATTTTTTATCCCAGACGTCAAATCAAGATTTGGCCCCAGTTTATAGCATTACTAATTCAGGTTATGACAGCAAGTCATGTCATATTTTCCCTCAAAAGTGCGTGAGTAATCAGCTTCATTGTTTGCATCAAGCAGATGAAACTTAATGTGGATGACATAAATAACAAGAAAAAAACTCCTCGATGGCACAGAGAAAGACCATGACAGTTAGAACACTGAGAACACAATGGGTCTAAATCATTTTGCGGAGGTCATGGGGTGGTAAACTTAAGCACCCTTTTGAAGACACTTTAAGCTGAAGATGGTTTGGTTTCGCTTTAACCGATGGCATAATGCATATCACCTGAGTACAAATGTCTTCAAACAATACCCGACTTCAAAGGTGAATTCTTATTAATGAATATTTCATCTGTTATGCAAGCCCTTTACGCTTAATTTCAATCTGTCCTTTCAACTTCTGTCAGTATGCTGCAGTATAATTAAGACCAGTTGAAATTAAGCGGAAAGGCCGATTAAATGGCGCTGGTTGATTTTCGACACATATACTGTGTGATCTAACAAAGTCGAATGATTTTTGTGTGTGAGGGGGGAGAGGGTGGAGGGGAGCAAGAATCGAGAGCAAAGGGGAACCAGCCCACCAAAATATCTAGTTAACCAAGTTTACTAGGTGGTGAAGTCGATGAGTAAAATAAATGTTATATGTCTTGCAGCAAGTCAAACTGAGTAATAAATCGTTCTTTTTCCTTATTAAGTTACTGCTATGATGTGAAAGCTCAATGTATGTAGCGTAATAAATTTTCGAGAAAATTTAAACTGGTATTATTCTAACTCGAGAAATAGTTGTATGAATTAGCAGGAGTCACTCTCATACAATAGGTAAAAATTCTGAGAAAATTATCATTCAAGACCAGTTTTTCACTATACAAATCATTCCATCTGGACGCTTCAAACCATTCACTCACCCACCCACCCATACATACACAAAAGGATACAACAATTTTGTGTAAAGAAATTTTGTTATTCTAGATTTTCTCCATATATTAACAACTAGCTATTAACGGACGGCCCAATCACTTCTAGAGTCTGATATGCCTGGTTCAGCGACATAAGCCTAGTTTTGACTGGATGCAAGACATGGAAAATACGGGACTGGGATCAATGAGATTCAAGATTGTGTATCAAATCTATATTGAAGTTCAACATCGCATTCTACGAATTAGATCAAATGTGGATTACGTGGCCGAGTGGTAATGCTGATGGACTCAATAACAAAAGGTCGTGGGTTCGATTTCCGACCATGCTCATTTTGTAAGTCCTTTGGGAAAGGATTCCATTCACATTTTCCTCAATTCACCCGTCTATAAAATGGCTAACTGACTACAGACAGTAGAAGCTTCGAACGCCCTTGATAAGGGTGGGGTGACCTTTGACCCATGAACTCTCATCACAAGAAGCAACCGAGCTATTTTTTATAAAACAATATACGAATTTTTACAAAGAAGACTGTTTTAATATCTTAAATATATAGCCTCTCTAAACAGAAGAACAAAGGCCACCACACAACTCAGCATTGATGAAAATAGTGGCATGTCGGATTTCGTGGGCGTTAGTGGTTTGGTAATGAGGTGCACAATCGGTACGTGAACGTGTATACTTAGCTTTATGGTAGTATAATTTGGCAGGATTTCTTGCTTTTCCTACAAACAGCAGATATATCAGCAACAACGATTTTGTTTGTCTGCAAAATATTATGATCACCAGGAAAGTTTGAGTGACGTGGGTCGAAGCTATTATGATGGCCGATGTCCCGGTGACATGACCTACATTCAGACGTTTGTTTTGATTTTCCAGTTCATGTCAGCCAAGCAACAGCTGCTAGGCTTGTGATGCTTAGGTTGGGAAGACGTTGCATGGCTGCGGAGTGTTCTTCAAGAGGGAGCGATGGGTAAATGTTGAGCTTGTGACTGGATCACAGGTGGTACTGATGGTGGTGGTGATTTGGTGGTGGTGGTGGTGTGATATGTTGTGGTGGTGGTGATGGTGGTGGTGGTAGTGTGATATGGGGGGTGGTGATGGTGGTGGTGGTGCGATATGTGGCGGTGGTGGTGGTGGTGGTGATGGTGGTGGTACGCGTAAGAGCATATTCATGGTGGTGGTGGTGATGGTAGTGGTGGTATACCTAAGGGGATATTCATGGTGGTGGGGATAGTAGGATGGTGCAGAGGGTAAGGTAGTATTGATGTTGATGAAGCAGGTCTACGTAGCGGTGGTCTCGATTGTGGTGGTGGTAGTGATGGTGAAAATGATGATGATGAATATAGTGCTGGTGGTAGAAGATGTAGTGGTGATGGTGGTCGTCGTCGTGGGAGTTTATTAGTTGCTAGAATGCTTCTTCTTTATGTGACGGTATGGTTGATGTTGGAAATGCTGAGGACGCTGATGATGATGGTGGAAATGGCTTTCATCGAGTGGAGGTAAAATGCCGTCAGTGGTGGTTCTGGTGCTAGTGATCAGAACAGTGGTAGCAACAGCGGAGATGGGCATTGTGGTTGTGGGCATCTGGTGGCTGTAGTGGTGGTAGTATGGAGGCTGGTTCAGGTCAACCCTCTCATCAAAGAAAAATGCTGAGCATAAAATTTCAAAATGTCCTAGATTAGCAATATGCACTAATGTAATTCTTACGATCGTAAGATATCCCACCGTTAATGCGCAGGTTCTCAGTTCTGTGAGGTTGCATAGCATTGTTGCAATCATCATATTAAGAGTGATCATTATTATTTTACCCATTTTAATAACGATGATACTAATAAAAAGTTTTACACGTCTCCTAACCAGGCAACGCCCGTTCATACGAACTGACAATATTATTATCCAGCAGGCCGGGTCACTCAAAGACCTTCTCAGCTCCTTACAGACACAGATTACTAGCATTTGGACACTATCTCTCCCCGCCTGTAACCAGATACCCACATCACAAACGAAAGGCCTGAGGAAAATGTGAATAGACTGCTTTCCCAAGGTACTTACAACATGACTGAGGAAGAAATCGAACTCACGACCCTTTGATCTTGAGCCCAGCGACGACGATGACATTTGGCCACACCGCTCCACGTCATCACCCTATATATTTTAACCCTCTAGTGCCCAGCCCTATTTACAGTGGCATAAAAAGTCCGAGCTCCAGTTTTTGGATCACTTCTGGATCCACTATGCTGGAACAAGCATCAAAATGATAATAATAATGCGGTTTACAAGTCTCATATCCAGGCTAATGCCCGCTCATGCCACTTCACACTATTATGGTGGGGTGATGATCTTGGTTTGCTTTTTCTTTGTTCCACGAAATGTATCAGATCTGATACGCTGGGCACTAGAGGGTTAAGCATTTTTCTCAACATGAACCAGAATGCATTGCGTGATTGTTCCTTTAGATTACATGTCATTGCTTTGAAAGTTTCAAGCCTACCCGAAAACAGCAGGTAATGACTACTCTTTAACTTTAATAGCTCTCAGGAGAGGCAAAATTTAATTGTAGACAAAGACTGCGCACTTTCATGTTCAAGGACACACGAAGACGCGAAGTAGAACAAAAAAGGGATCATTATGAAGGTATTGCTGGACGTAATCGAATAAAATATATTTATTCGATTGTGAGGTTGGTAAATTCTTAGTGCCACGATAGAATACGCCAGAGGAAATAGTTGGAGATGATTAAGTGTAAGAAGGTGAACTTGACCTAATTTGGCGCATACGGTCTTCTTCCGTGTAAGGGCAAAACTGTGGAACATCAATGGGTATACCCGTAATCTAGTCCTCCAGTACCTCATTTATACGCGGGAGTGTATTTTTGTTTTGGCTGTTTCTGATACAACCACCTAAGATTAAGTCAAAATTAACCTTGCTACTCTCAACGCATGTGTTTGTTTTGGAAATCAAATTTGGTACCTGCGATTTCAAATGCAATTTATTTTGTCTTCAAGTCCATTTCACAAACTCAGCACACACGACTGGCTTAAATCTTAGTGAAGGACAATACCTCCTTCGCTCCTAAAGCCTTGAGCCGTCGCTTCAAAGCAAGACAACTTAATCGTTTCGAAAACGGAGCGATGGGTTTTAATACGTCCCCACTTAGAAACACAATGAGACAAGTGACCTTTCCTAGACAGTTCAAACATATTCATCCAGGCTAATTGTCCAGAGCGTCTGATTTGATCCTGGTACGGAGAAAAGAAGTATCTTAAGACTTAAATCACTCCACAGAATGTTATCGCCAGGTTTTCTACTGTCCGTTAGGTCAGCATGTAATGGCAGTGGATCAAAGCTTCAGATTTCATTGTTGTTAGGATTAAAGGTATCTATGGAACATCAAATGTTGTAGAGATACATTATAATAAACTTAAAAGAACGTACGTTTTGTTGTTTTTTTTTATGCTCCGAATTACATTGCTTTCTGGTGAGCACGAGTCAACCATTTTGTTTAGCGCGTATTGCAGTTTTGGAACAATTTTCCAGAGCTAATCACCAATTTACATCTACACACATTTAATAATGACTGTCTTATAGCGATTATTTCAAGAAAGTTAGCGACTAATTTCAAAATATTGATTTTTTTTCTCTGCTAGATGAGTTGGTTTGGAAGAGGAGGAGGAGGAGGGTGAAGGAGGAGAGGGTGCACAATTCCTTAACTATCTCCAAGACCCCGAGTATTAAATTTGTTCGATTAATTGCTGCAACGGATCTGCTACTTATTAATATTCAAAAGTTGCCACGGAAATAAGCTTGAAGAAACGAAGATCCCCAAGTTGCAATGGCGCCATAAATTACGGATGTTGTTGTGTCGTCTAAGCCCTTTGTAGAATGCACAGATTGAATGCACAAATACCATGGTTAAAAAAAATTGAAAACACTCTGAATATCCTTGGCTACCGAGAAATTTGGCTCCAGCAGACATCAACATTAAATATAAAATATATCATCCAGCTACTTGACAGGAGACTAAAAGACCAAGCACTCCAGTTTTGGAACAGCAGCATAGAAAAATCGGGGAAAGCTGCCTTTTATAGATGCATCAAGTCGGAATTAACATTCGAAAACTATTTAGATGACCTACCTATACACTTAAGACACTCCTTTTGTAGATTTAGAACAGCTAACCACAAAATGCCAATAGAGACAGGAAGATGGAACAATGTACCTATACACGAGCGTAAATGCACTCTTTGTTATAATAACTCTGCTGTTGGAGATGAATTTCACGCCATATTCGAATGTCCAAAATTTAATCTGGAAAGGAAGAAGTACGTCGACAAAAAATTTATCTCAAGACCTAATATGTTCAAAGCTAAATTACTCTTCAATAACCAATCAGTACAATGTATTAAGTCACTGGCCATACACACTAAGAAAATACTAGATAAATATAAATGAGGATACTAAGTGGACATTATATATGCTTTATCAGTGTGCTTCTTAATTATTACTTTGTCATCTGTCCCGTCATTTGTTAAAAACAGTTGTATGCCTTTATACCAGAAATGGTCTGGGCTTATTTACAAATAAACTTGTTAAACTTGTTGTTGTTGTTGTTAAACTTGTTGTTGTGATTGTGTTCATTCTTGATATAATTCAGATATCACAGCACAGATCCGATCATCTAGTGGTGGCGGATATAGTCCGTACCGTCGAATTTGAACAAACATCAGCTTTGATAACTTTCTGTCAAGCAAGTCCCGGTATCTCGAAAATTTGTACACAATTATTAATTAATTTTTTTTTTTTAGGTCTCACAAGACAATGATGGGGACTCTTAAACTTGTATTCATGTTAACGATAAAGACATACAGTAGGTCTATCTTGCTTTAAAAAAACAATAACTAAATATTGGCAACAGCAAGACTTTCTGCTGAAAGGTCATCCCAGGAAATGAAAGGTGAGGAGGGGCATGATGGGACACGTCCGCCATTTTATTTAACTCGGATGGTTCACATCCGGGACCGTTATTTTCTCCTAAATTCATGCTTTAAACAGTTCATACTACACAGAAACTTTACAGATCACTAGGTTACTCTCTTTCCCTCACCCCTACCTCCCCCCTCCCCCTTCC
>JAWQUT010000015.1:1235253-1253568 GCA_033807755.1 Ellobium chinense | reverse complement strand
GGGGAGGGGTTTACGTGTAAAAGACATGTTTGAGTTCCCCCAGTAATTTGTTCTGCTGTAAAATCACTCCACTTCCTCTCCCCTGCAGCTAGAATTTTGTATAATTGCCACAAACATTTGAGTCCCCTCTGTGGTAAATGGATTTTGCCCGCATAAAATAATAGCATCGGTGCTCCATTTGGCCGATTCCCACTACACCTACGCCGCGATTGTTTCTTGGTGTATAAATGAAGTTTGTGACGAAAGAGATGATAATGATGATGATAATAATGATAATAATAATGAAACTTATTTGTTTCGTATCCACGTACCGCTCTCTCACGAGATTTCACATCATTACTACCCCTGTAGGCCAGACTGCTCAAGGACATTCTCAACTCTGCAGGAGCAAGCATTCATACTGTCATTTACATGTACTGATCATTGATCAACAGCATTCTGACAATACCTTTTACGTCTTCACTCAAGTACCCAATTTACAGGCGATAGGGTGATGGAAATGTGAATGAAATGGTATTCCATTTTGACGTGACGGGGGTGAGAATCAAACCCCTGATCCTTCATATCCTGAGCCCACTACCGCATGCACTCGGCCAAACAGATCCAATGAGATACAGTTCTCATTCTATCTTAGCTAGATTTGCTTGGCCGCAATTCTCGCTTAATCGCATCATGACAGCTTATTGAAATAGGCATGGTGGGAATAGATCTTCCAGGAACAGGGGAAACCCCCAAAAAACCAGTATTTCGAGAAATGCATCTTCATGGGAATTTCCTCTTTGAGGGTTAAATACGCAACTGTAAGCAATAGGCAAATGCTTTAATCAAAGACTTTCTTATCTCTTTTCTGGCATCCAGGTGGAAACAGAGGGAGAAGGAAAGGTAGGGAGAGACCGTTTTATAAAGTGCGGGCACATTCTGTTGGCAGGCACTGCTCACTCGTTTACGGCGAAATCGAGTTCCACCCTTTCATAACCATCAATATTAGATCAGAACAAAAAAACAGAAGATTTAATTTCTTTTTTTATTAAATCAGAATCTCCTTTTGACCCAGCATGCTCGATTTTGCCGTAACATAATCCTTTTCCCATACCCTTTTTCTGCCAAAACGGTGCCAAACGCGCACCCACTTACGGCGAAATCGAGTTTGTCTGAATATAAAACAAAAAAAAGAATGAAGATTACAAAAACAAAAAAACCGCAGCTCCCGTCTGAGCAGACATCACCTTATGTTTTTTCGCGTCCTTGTTAATCGGGCATTAAATTCTGTGTCGGGGGTTCGGGAGTTCATAGTCTCTGCAGAAAAAAGAGCGACAGGTAGGAATTGTTATGCTGCTGGTGTCATAACAGACTCAAAACAAGACTGGGGTTTGTTTGCGCAGCTGGACCCGCGGTGTACGAGCAACGTATGCATGTCGTGCGCGCAGGGGCGTAAACGTGCAAGGATGTTGTAAAAGTAACAGCGACATTGATGTGGTGGTGAGGGAGAGCGGGGGAGCGGGGATGGGGGCTGATGTGCTGAAAATGGCTCACCATTTAGTAAAGTTTAGTGGCATCTATATTAATAAAACGCTTCAGCCAAATTTGTGTCACAGATTTCTTGGGAACTACGTAATGTTAAAACATGCGGTTTTCACCTAAATTCGTAGAAAAATACACTAAAAGTAACTATACACACCAGTCCTCTTTATTTTTTTTTTACCCTTTTTAAAATAAAAGAATGTGTATAGCAACGAAATACAATCTCCAATAGATCTTTTCAATCCGCCCGATTAGCCAATCGTCCAACTTTTTCACATTCGTCTATGATGCCTTTCGGTGCGCTAGGTATTCTTTCGCCGCTGGTGCGTTGCCTGCCTGCCCATTTGTAAAATGGGGTGTTAGTCTTGTTTGGAATAACTAAGAATTTGAAGAACACATGAAAATTTTCTCTAGTGGGTGTGCACTCTTCCTCGCTGTGATTGGCCCGCATCAACCGGGAACGTTCCCCTGATCCCTCCTTTGCCAAGGAGTACAGAATTCAAGGATGGCCCTTTTCGCAACGCGGTAGGAACTTAACAAACAAAACTCTGGTGAGTCTGGCACATTATCCAATTGCTCACGTTTGACATGATCAAACTATTGAAAAACAGAAGGAAAGCGAGAGAGAAGGATGGAGAGAAAGGAGAGGAAGGAGAGAATGAGAGAGAGAGGGAGAGAGGTGGGAGAAGAAAGAAGAGAGAGAGAGAGAGAGAGAGAGCGAACTTGGCTTTGAATTGACGGGGCAATAGTGTTCTCCAAACACAGTAAATCCAAATAGATGGGGAAAATAATTACTGTATAAAATGCCACAAGAGAGAAATCTAGATGGACATCGTTTTGAAAAAGATAGACACTCTCAAAAACTGACATCAAAAAAAATTCATATCACAGTTTTTGAGAGTGTCTATATTTTTTTTAAAAAGAGATGCTAAGATTTCAAGAAAGAAAAACAGAAAGAATGAAGGAAAGAAGGAATGCAAAATCGCAAAATGCAAAACAGAATGGAAGCAACATGCTTGGCTGGCTACGCTCCTGAGTCCTGAGTGTTATGCCTTCGTAATGGTGCATGCTGTCTGTTTTGCTTATTATTATGAGCCACAGAAGAAAGCTAGCGGAGTAATAATTAACGCTACTTTTACCAGTCTTTTGGGGAAAATGATATGAAATGCTGTGGGGTCGTATGTCTCTTTCCACTCCCATCCCTTCTCTAGACATCCATCTGGCTGTCGACGATCATGATCATATCGTGTATATTATTGTCTATACTTTCTCTTTTTTTGCTTATTAACCAATCATTGCGATGAATGAAATGACATAGATTTGGGTAGGGCTGTATGCGCCAGGAGCTTAGTGTGGCTGTCTACGCTCCTATTCTCATGTGTATATTATGGTGCATTCTGCCCGTTTCGCTTATCATCACAGACTTCAAAGGAAATATCGCCGAGTACACAGAACGGGTGAGCTGCTGCCGGGTGCACTGAAGGGATGAACCGCTTTGTTCCTCAGAAAGGTCCTTGGAACACTGAATATCTCACTGCATCTCATGTCTGGGCCAAACCCAAGAAATAATCATGAATAATAGTTATCGTTCCAACAACAACTGCTGGTCCCGGGGTCCCGGGGCCCCGGTCACTACCTCCTGTCTGGCTTCGCATAATAGACACGGATTATTCCCTCTAAGATCGGGTATGGCAAAGACAAACGAAGGAAGGATTCATGCATTCAGACAGCACTTGTCATTAATTTCTTGTTGTTTGTTGTCGTAGCGGAGCCCTTTACTCTAAGAGTCCAGTGGAGATTACCTCTGATGCCGACCGACAAGGCGATAACTAGAAACGGAGATCAGTGTTGCCAAGTTGGCTCATAAGGCGCCAGATTTGGCCACTTTCAGGTTCCATGATTTTTATTTTTTTTTAGGTTATTTTCGATCCGCTGTCTCCTTGGCTACTTTCTTGCTACTTTCTGAGTGTTGATTTTCTTATATAATCTCTATACAGTTTCTCATTATGCCCAAGTAAAGGCAGTTGTATGTTTCACTCTAAACATAGGCCAATAGAACTTCGAGTAGTACACACTCACGAGAATGAGATGAGATACTCTTTTGTTTTATGTCCTTTCTTGCTTTTAGAAAACGTGCATTTTAGAAACTAATTAGCTACTTTCAGAGGGTTTCAGGGTTTTGTTTTTTGGGGTTTTCTTCTGGGGGGCGGGGGGTGGGTAGAGGCGCTTTTTCAAGTTTTGGTTGACTCCTTCATAAAATCTGACCTAGCAACTATGGCGGAGATGTAGGCGAAGAAGAGGAGATGAGGAAGGTATTTCTTTTCAATGCCTTTATGTGTGCTTCAATTAGATGACACATTCTATTGTTTCACCCCAGCAAGGTGTAATTATCTCACCCATGTTACAAACCCGGGTGCCGCTAGAAGTAATCGCAGCTCCTGATAATAAAGGATAAGCCCGCCATCGGGATAACCGATTACTTTCTGGGCTGGCCAACTGCACATGTGACCTTTCCATCGTAACAAACATCCTGGTGCAAGTACAACCTATACGTGGCCGCGCTTGGACGTGATATTTTACACGGATCAAACTTCGGAAGAAATATGGGCGTTGCTAAGATGGAATATATGGGTAGAAATAAAATGGAGGGAGTGGGGTTGGGGTTGGTATTGGGTGGACATCCATTCTGCAAGCACACTTTATGTACAGCAAGATCGCAGAACTTCGCACCTCATATCCTCTAACAATCTACACACTCGTTGTAATCATCTGATCCAAAGTCCCTAATTTTCTGTGTCACAAATTCGATGACTCAAGAAACTTGAGGTCATGGACGGTTTTCTTGAAATTCGAGGTCGCGGCAAAGGAAACGGGCTGGACATGGATACAGGTGGAGTTTCAAATTATGGAGTCTGGGTGGGGCATGTAGCGGGAGAGGAGAAAAGGATGGATTGGGGNGGGGGGGATGTCGACCAGCCATACCTGCAGATCAATAGACAAGAAAATAAATTTACCTTGTCAAAGGTCATGACTGAAGGCTGGGAAGGTGGGGCGGGGAGTATAAGGGAGAAGAGGTATATAACGAGACAAAGTGGTACTGTAGACTACGTCTCGATCGGTTGTGTCACACAGCGATAACAGATACATGTATATCTTTGTGCATGGTTACAAAAAAAGCTAATCTTGAGATCCACCTGAATCATAGTGAAACGTCTACGTTAAATATCATACTTAAAAACAAGGTATACTAAAGTGGCGTACTTAACCCGTTCTTACATCAAGAGTTATGTTACCTAATTACCACGAGCTCATTAGTCTGTAGCTTGTTTCGTTGAAGTTACTCTTTGAAGGCGCTTCGGTACGATTACGGTTGTATTGCTCCCCTATACATAGGAATACTTCATTGCATAGGAAATAAGACGTATCGGTACGTCTAATATACGACATGGGAATGCTATTTAGGAGACGAATATGTAGGTCTAAGCGCTATTTGGACCAAAGGGTTAGGACCTACAGGTTATAGACTCCTAATTGGATGAAAATAGGGTTTGATCATATGCCTTAGGAGGGCAGTAAAAAAATTAAGCAGAGTGGGTCCTAGATTTGTGAACCTGCCTGGGAATTAGTAGGCATTTTCTCCTGATTTTGTATATTAAACCTGAAGTTTGGGTCATTTGCTTCGATTTCGGTGTGACCTTCTGTGCGGAGCACTTGTCATTAAGGAAGTTAGCTTGTTTACGCTTGTCGATGTTTCGGTTCGTAGCTCGAAAACGAAATGAAAGACCTATATCTTAAACATCATTTTTAATAAGCTCATTGAAAACTGCAAAGCATAAAAGAAGACTTACAGAGTGTGGAATTTCTTGTAAGTGATCGCAGAGAAAACAATTTGTTGGCTCAAAGAGGATGACTGGATTAGGCTTCTGTAACCTAAAGAGAAGGGGTAAGAACTTTGGCTCCACTATATTTCTCATCTCAGTGTACATTGTACAGCCTCGTCACCCACGCCATTCTATGTAGAGTTTATGTATGTGTAGAGCGACATGCTTAGAGCAATCAATAGACAAGAGAGAGAGAATGTTGATTGTTTAAAGACGCCTGCGACAGAGCGAACGTAAATAGGACCTGAAAGGAAATTAAGTGTGCTCTTGTTCAGGAGCGTTGTCCGAACAAACACTGTTGAGGGGAGGAAGGGGTGGGGCTCAGGAGTATAGTCAGATGAGTTTTTGGGGGTTTTTTTGGCACAAACACATTCAGCAGAGTGGAAACAGAAAAAAAGATTCCCATACGCCTATTCTTGAAGTTATTACCATATTATTGACTTTGAATAATTTGAAATTATAATGCCAGCCATTTTGCTAATTTAATAACCAAAAGAGACGCCATTTGCCATAACTAGGAAAACTGTAGGAATACCATGAAGGCGTTACTTTCGTTCAAACTGATGGGAATGCCTACAATAAGACAGCTTTACGTCTCCTAACCTTGACTCCCCACCAAGGCGACGCCTTCTCTTTGACTATTGAAACACCAGAAATGCAAAACAGTAAATTGCAGGTGTATTTTTGGACACAAATGATGGGGTGTATTCTGGGGAACCACTTTAAACACATGAGATCAGGCGTGCCTCTTTCTCAGAAGGTCGCGGGCTATTTCTGTCCATGTAATTCTAACTTTTGTGCGTAATAACTTAGACGGGCTGCTTTCTGCCTGGCATAGTTTCTCTATAAAATGATGTCCTTTTCTTGGCTTTACAGAATGCAGATCTTGGTGGTTTATATTACTGGTCACATGGTCTGAAGGAAAGGAAGACGAAATGAACGAAAGTGTGCAAGACGAAAAGAAGAGCAAAAGGAAAGAAATTATAAAAATGCAATGAGAGAGGAAATGGAAAATTAGTATAAATGAAAGAGGAGCGAAATGCAAGAGCGAATAAAAGAAAGAGATGAAAAGAGAGGAAAATTGCTGATGATGGCCGAGCCGAAATGGGAAGAGGAAGAATATTGGGAAGATGAAAGAATGGAGGAAGGAGTGAAAGAATACAGACGTCTTACAAATGCATGACTGAATGGATGAACATATGAACGAAAGGACAAGCGGGCATATGAATGAATTAATTAATGGCTAAGCACATAAACCAAGATTGAACGAAAAGAAATCAGAAAAATGAGATCTGTATGTGGGAATAATGAGTAACGCTGGGCGTAATTGATTACTTTGAGTGTTGTTGAAAATAATGATCAGTGACCGATTTAATGATCAGATTACTCAATCATCAGGATCTAGGGGAAAAAATTTTGACAAATTGCGGGAATAACAAGCTTCTAGAAAATATTATTTGCTAGAAATACATTTTTTTTCCTTTACTTGCCAGTGGATGTCACCCACCTCAACATCTAGGCCAGATCATCTTTCCCTCAGAAGTCCAACCTCACCTCCAACTTTTTTCCATGTAAACAAGAAGGAGAAAAAAAAGTATACGCCATGAGTGGATGGGCTTGGTTTTAGAAGTTCAGCCTGCCATGAAGTAAATCGTAACAAGTATTCGAGTGTGGCTCGATTACCTGTAGGTGGAGTAATTAGTAATCGCGATTACTGAACATGGAGGCACAGCCCAGCTCAGCTCTGTTAATGAAGGAAATGCTCGGAGTTGATTTCTCCACCGCCCACACTGTGCACCTGTCAACCAGACCCACAGATAATGACAAAGACAGCAACTGGGAAGGGATGTTTGNGGGGGGGGGGGGACATTAGGATCTCATTAGACCCTAAGGCGAAACACGACATGAGTGCCAGGCCTCTGTCTGTGCACATACCCGCACCATACAAAGAATGGGTCAACTGTACTGTCTGTTACAGATTACAGACTGCGAGCTGAATCCACGTCAGTAGCTTTGATTGAACTCTAAGCTGATTAACCCTTTAGATACGTCTGACGTACATATACATCACGATCTTTTGGTACAAACAGTGCTTGAATGTACAGATACACAAATCACGCATATACAAAGGATTCCTTGCCATACCTCAACAGATCAGATCAGGTTACCATCGCTCTGACGATTAAGGTATGAAGATTCCAATAGCATCTGGCATAAAAATATGCAATTTTAAATAGTCTCTATAAAATCAGAAAATTGGTCATGGGGAGGGGTGGGGGAGGGGTTGGATTTTAATTTCAAAGGCTTAGATAGGTGCAAATATATTTGTAGACTCAGAATAGGTGAGGTTTAGTCACTCAAGTATAACATTTGTGGTTGTTGCTAAGTGGGTAAAGTTACCCTGATTACTGAGTGAAAAGGCCTAAAATATTAGGTTGTCTGCTTCACTGCCTAAGTTCTCAAAATCTATCTGGTTCAGGTGCATTTTTCTTTGTGTCAAAATTTGGAGGAAGAGCTAAACAACATATTTGAAATGTATTTTGACACGGCACCCCAGGATAAGTTAATGAGAGGTGTAAAACTCAATATAGCCATCAGTGAAAAATACATTGGCATCTTCATACCTTAAGGACTGGACACTACAGGCTCAACAAGCACCTTCATAAGCTAGTAGGCATAAGCAGCTCAGCTCTCTTCCACTGCCTGCAGGCAGGCAGACCAAACACTACAGCATATTTTGTAGGACTGCCCTCTCCTGGCAGAACTAAGAGAATAGATTTGGCCATTGCCAGTTGACTATGAGACGATCCGAGACTATAGGGGAACTGCACAGACTAGACCTGCAGCTGATCACTCTGGTCATGGCCCATAGCGGTCTACTAGCATGGGCAGGGAGCGCTGAAGAGGAAAAAATACACGTACATCTAGGAGATAGCATTCTCGTGTAGCCTCCTTTCTATCTTTACGTCTTATTTCCAGCGTAATGAAATATTCCTTATGTTACAGGGGTGCAATAATAATATAATGGAGGAATACAGAGTGCTTCTGCGCTGTGCATTTATAATACAGGAATACGTATAGTGCAGTATGTTTAAGACCAGGATGTGACAAACGGACTATGTTCTATGCTCCCGCTGCACCCACCAAATTCTCTTAATACACAGATATTTACAATGACAATTGTCTCCCCCTCCCCTCAAAACACACACGCACGCGCGCGCGCACACACACACACACACACACACACACACACACACACACACACTCACTCACACATATACATACACACATACACACACACACTAACATATATACACATACACGCCCCCACACACACACACGCACACACAAACACACACTCACTCACACACACAGACAGATACTCACTCATACTCACTCACTCACTCACACACACGCACAAGCGCGCGCACACATACACACGCACACACACACACACACACACACACACACACACACACATACACACTCACACACAAACACACACANCACACACACACACACACACACACACACACACACACACACCCACGCGCGCCGGTATCAAAACGAACCATTTTCAAAAGGCTGTCAATGTATATATAAAAGCTACCAAACTACTAAAATCAGATCAGCACCATAAAATCAAACTGGCTGGAAACATATACTTGTATTCATAACCACAGTAAATTAATTCTCCATTACTTCCAGTCTTCATTTTCACAAACTGTTACCATTCGTCCCCACAAACCCCTTGGGCAACAGGATGGACCCAAAATCCCATTCGCTCTCTAACTCATCCATAATGCTGTCCGATTCGAGAGAGAAGATATTAGAGAGTTCTATGCTCTTCTATTTATTAGACCCTGGCGCCCCTAGAGCCTCTGAAGCAAAAGGATGGAGGCCAAAATCTCATCAGGTTATACTCAACGTACGCAATACCATCGATCGATCCGCATCTCGGCTGCGAGTTGTTTTCTGTCAGTGATATTAATTCTAGATTATTTTGATGGTAATTGACGACGACTCGTGTTAGAAACAAAATGGAACTCACAGTAGTCTGGGTGTCTCTTTCAGATATTGCTATTTATGCCACTGATTTGGCTTATGTCTCGGGATTCTCCCACCTTGTTTAAGGGTTAGGGATAAGTTTGGGGGCAAGATTAGGGACAAGTTTAAGGGCAAGATTAGGGACAAGTTTAGGGGCAAGATTAGGGACAAGTTTGGCAAGATTAGGGACAAGTTTAGGGGCAAGATTAGGGACAAGTTTAGGGGCAAGATTAGGATCAAGTTTAGGGGCAAGATTAGGATCAAGTTTAGGGGTAATGTTAGAGGCAAGTTTAGGAGTAATGTTAGAGGCAAATTTAGGAGTAATGTTAGAGGCAAGTTTAGGAGTAATGTTAGAGGCAAGTTCAGGGGTAATGTTAGAGGCAAGTTATTGAAACACAAAATGGCATGCACTGAGATTTTAATAAATTTACATCTGCTGACCTTTTACAGTTCAAAACAATGGACAATGGTAGGCGTTGTTATGCCTCGGAATACTGCCTCAGGCAGATTTGTATTTTCCTAATTGATTCTCGGCAGGTTCAAAGGAAGCTGTGTACAATAGAAAACTGACTATGTCTGTGTTACTTGAAAAACAAGAGAACGTTATTAAAAATGAAGGTTTCTATTAGTGTGTATTACCAGATCTAGTCTTGCTCAGACATTTATGACTTTTTTTGAAATACGAATCCCAATCGCTTCTTGAGTATTGGAGGGCTCATCATCAGAGGCGTCAGAGAATGAATTATCCACGATAACGTAATTCTAGTTCAAAGATTTTATAAGGCCATAGATCAACATCATACAGTACAATACAACATTACATGAGTACAATCCACTGCAAAGACACATACTAATAAAATGATAATGAACCAATAAACTGCCAGTGAACGGATAAAATTAAGTGAACTACGTTCACAAACACTTTGCTGATTTTATATTTAGTAAAGATAAATTTATGATAAAAATGCCGGGACTGTATTTTGAACGCATATTGAATGACCCGTTCTTAAATAACGTCGTCGATTTTAGGGCGTGCGTTCGTTTACAGCACTGTTATAAGGGAACAGAGCAACTCATAGTTACCAAAACAGACATGAGAACAGCGAGATCACACTGTCGAACAGTAACGCCAAATGACAATAGAATAATAAGACCTCGTCTAAGAAGTAACGCCATAAGACATGTCCATATTTCTCAATGATTCCCGTACGCCCAGAGGAAGCGTCAGCTCATTAACTGTCTTAGACGTATGTAAGCCACCCCGGGAATTATAAAACCCGGGACACAGACAGCTAATTTGGTCTAATTAACTAAGTCTTTCATCGCCAGGCAGTACGTCACTGGAGTTTCACAACGTTCCCCTGACTCAGCTTTGTTGATACTCTTACTTCACTTCACTTCACTTCACTTCACTTCACTTCACTTCACTTCACTTCACCTCACCTCACCTCACCTCATCTCAACTCACCTCACCTCACCTCACATCATTTCGCCTCACTTCACTTTACTTCACTTCATTTCATTTCACTTCACTTCACTTCACTTCACTTCACTTCACTTCACCTCACCTCACCTCACCTCATCTCAACTCACCTCACCTCACCTCACATCATTTCGCCTCACTTCACTTTACTTCACTTCATTTCATTTCACTTCACTTTACTTTATATTTTACTTCATACTTTACTTTTACTTTATACTTTACTTTACTTTACTTTTTTTACTTTACTTTACTTTACTTTACTTTACTTTACTTTACTTTACTTTACTTTTTACTTTACTTTACTTTACTTTACTTTACTTTACTTTACTTTACTTTACTTTACTTTACGTTACTTTACTTTACCCATCCCGCGGCCACTTGAACATGAGCCCTTCGGCCTGATGCCATGGTGTAGTAGAGTAGATGAGCGTGTTCTGGAGTTGTGTTCTGTTTCCAAACAATGTGTTCCAAATGTCTTGCTGTTATGGGCGATAGCAGCTGTGTTGATAAAGTGGCTCTATGCCAAAACAGTGCATTCTCTATACAATACAACAGCGCGGGAACACCCACCGTAACAGCGCATTTTTAATAAAGTGCATATCAACAGAAGACAGTCTCAATTCATTCGAGCGTTCCATCAGTCAATACTTTGCAAGGTAGATATGTAAAAATATTGTTTTGTCTCCCTTCCTCATCAACGACAGAGTTTATACTGTATCTAGAAACTTTACCGGCGGTTATTTTTTTTTCAATTATCGGGAACTACCAATATATCAGTTCCCTGGGGCAGTCCGGTTTGACCTCGGAAAACCAACAAACCGCATTAACACTATATTTCATCGGTTTATACCTTTCCGAAAGTGGGACAAGAGGAAAAAAAACAATATGGTCTTCATTCAGCTAATTAGTACGGAGGTATATGGTTCTGGAACACTTGCGAAGTATTTGTCACACTTCAAATGGTCAAAGTCCAACCAGTTTCTGGTGACTATAGGTTTTTCCCTGCAATCTGATGAAACCCATGAGCAAGGCAAGATGTCTTGGAACTTCATACCGTACACTTGACCTAGACTAGTTCTGAAGACAGACTTTGATTAAAGTTCAAACCTTTAACAGGCATACGCCAAAAAGCGATTAAAAACTGTACCATCCAGATTTCGATTAAGATAAGATGAAAGAGTATAATCTTTGTTGCACAGAACTTTTCTGATGTTGCTGTTGCTGTTGTTGTTGTTGTTGTTGTTGTTGTTGTTGTTGTTGTTGTTGTTTTGATGATGATGATGATGATGATGATGATGATGATGATGGTATGATGATGATGATTTATTTCAGTATGTGTTTAACTTGAGGAAGAAACACATTTGATCCGAAAATTCTTATATAGTTTATAATATCTTCACTGTGACCAGAGTATTTTAAGTAATGCGGTGCAATTACATTCTTTTTTATTTTTTAACTCTTTTTTCAAATGATGATGACGATGATGATGATAATATGATGATGATGATGATTATGATGATGGTAGCGTTGTCAGTGGTGAATGCGGTGTCGTTGAAGGCTGTTGTAGCCGTTGCACATTGCCTGGTTGTTGGCACTGGAGTGTATGCTGGTGTTATTCTCCCTGTCAGATGGAAACAGCGGCAAGAACAGGGCAAGAACAATTCCATCAATCAAAAAACGCTTTGAAAACAAGACGATCTAGACCTGATTAATTCAATGAGTGATAGTTCAAAGCCTAAGGAAGTGGAAATTTGATAACCCCTTAGCGCAGCCCTATGGCCGGCCTCACCTGTTCACACGACCCAGGCTTATCAGCTTATTTTGATACATGAGAACGCGTTTTAAAGCTGCGCCCTCCGATAGTTATCGCCGGAAGACAAGCCTCGTCTACAAAATGAACAATGAACACAGCCTCGACTAAGATGGATGTGCTTTCATATTTCAGAAACTATATTTTTTTAAAGCTTTTTACTATATCGCAACGTTCGGAGAGACAAATAGCTAGCGATGTGCAAACTTTTCTAATGCGGTATGAAATTCTTTACGTGTGAAACTTGGAAAAAAACAAACAACAGCGCTCCAGTGTGAAGCATGCGACTGAAGTCAAATAATGATGTGTCCCATCATGCTCCTCTTTTCCTTTTATACCGTGCTTGAGCCTTTAAGGACCCTTTTGCTCTGCGGCTACTCGCAATGAAATGAGATAGGCTACTGGGTTGTAGTAATAATTCACTGGAAAATAGTCTCCGCACATAGGTCCATCTTTTCACAGCTTACAAATCTTTAATGAATGACACCAAACTACACGGGCATTAATGCATACGTGCACAAAACAGAAATGGCACTTTAAAGTTTACATTGAACTGACATTTTAAGTCCTTCACTGAACTGACATCTTGAGTTTTACAGTAAAGCGACATTTTAATATTTGCAGTGAACTTTTACCTAAAGTCTTACGGCCTAATAAGTCCTCATTTTGTTTTGTTGTTTTGGTTTTTTTTGTTCATAAAATTTAAATCCCGTATATTTTTTTGCTTTCGCCTCACAGTTCATTAGGCGAACGGAGAAATATAAGCGGTTTTAATTTCATGATATTATAAACGGACTTTCATGGGTGTGAAGCAAATCACTAACCCTGCCTGTCCCTTTAAGAATGAATCAAAGAAAGGCATATGACATTACCATTATTGTAGGCATCATCCTACCAATATAAGTCTCGCATTATAGTAAGTCCGAGACAAAGCGTGGCCTCTTTAGACACCCTTTTCCCGGAACGGTAGCTCAATCAAGTGCAACTATGGTCTGGTACAGGGTACCTGTATCTGGATGTTCCTAAAATAAGCACCTCATCGTAAGAAAAACGCCATCAAGGCGCGGATCTGGCCTGTAGGAGCGCTTTATCTCGGGGTGAAGTCGACGCGAGAAATTGACAGACAGTGCTGGAAGTGAAAGTAAAAAGAAGAGAATGGAAAAATCTGGAGAAATTAGGATAGAGGATGATGATTGAAAGGAAAACATGAACAATTGTTTGTTTGTTTGTTTGTTTGTTTGTTTGTTTGTTGGTTGGTTGGTTGGTTGGNGTGGCCTCTTTAGACACCCTTTTCCCGGAACGGTAGCTCAATCAAGTGCAACTATGGTCTGGTACAGGGTACCTGTATCTGGATGTTCCTAAAATAAGCACCTCATCGTAAGAAAAACGCCATCAAGGCGCGGATCTGGCCTGTAGGAGCGCTTTATCTCGGGGTGAAGTCGACGCGAGAAATTGACAGGCAGTGCTGGAAGTGAAAGTAAAAAGTAGAGAATGGAAAATCTGGAGAAATTAGGATAGAGGATTATGATGGAAAGGAAAACATGAAAAATTGTTTGTTTGTTTGTTTGTTTGTTTGTTTGTTGGTTGGTTGGTTGGTTGGTTGGTTGGTTGGTTGGTTGGTTGGTTGGTTGGTTGGTTGGTTGGTTGGTTGGTTTGAGGTAATGGTTTACTAAGCGTCAGCACTACTACGGCTATAATTTCCGTACAGTGTTGAGATCCTAAAAAAAAGGAAAAATGGAAACACTGGAGGAATGAGCTCAGAGGATGATGGAAACGAAACACAGGACTTAGGAAAGGGGATAAAGAGATAGAATAAAGTCTGATATCTGTTACTAAGGATTACTACATCGATACGTGATTAATTCTGTCTCTTACGAATGTCTGCGTTGGCAGGCAAGCAAGAACGCAGACGGACAGATATACAGACAGAGGAACACTTCGATAGACGGACGGACCAACTGATTAAGGCCAATAGCAATGACGCAAATTTGAAAGAGGTGGTTGTTTAGTTACAAGGACAAGAAAAAATAGTGAAGGCAGGACGGAAGGAAGGAAGGAAGGAAATCAGTCCAAAGTCCTGCCGACCAGCTCAACAAAGGCTCCACAAATCGACCGATCGAATGAATGAATGAATGAATGAATGAATGAATGAATGAATGAATGACCAAAAAAAAACAGCAAATCAGAGCACGTATATACGGTGTGGAACACATGTAGAATAAAAACGAGAGAGGAAGACAGATATAAAAAATAAAAAATCGAACCGAGACAGAGAGACGGGGAGAGGGAGACAGGAAGAGGGAGAGAGAGAGACAGAGAGAGAGAGAGAAAGAAAGAAATATTTCAGCAGCTCCTAATCTCAGTAACCACATGCCTGGCTAGAGCAAGGGCACATAACTCCCAGGTTACCAACAATGACCATCTCCATGGAAGGTGACCAGGTCCGTGTACATGTCTACCGGAATCACCGAAAGCAAACGCCAGTACATTAACCACAATTCCACGCATGTCACCGTTGATTACCGAAGAGCCACGAAAATGCGGCAAAGTCCATCAGCAGGGACTGTAGCGAGGTAAAAGCGAAATGAGTGCGACTGACAGGTGACATCATGAATGGGGATAGCACAGTTCCGCTCTAAAGAATGTGACGGAAGCTAGGACGATGGCTATCGTCACTGTCACCGCAGAGAATGCTGGGATTTCGTTGAGTGTCATGGCGACCCTAGCAGGTCACAAGTTCAGGGGCAAAGTAAAACAGAAACGAAACAACGGGAGAGATTAGCCCCAGAGGACATTGGCGCCTTACTGCGAAGGGAGGATTTCGTCATTCGTTCATCCGAATTTCCCCTCTTGGGTGAGCAGATGGAATGGATCATATTCATAGAGCGCAAGCCTCGTATAAATGATCGCATCCACTATCTACATGAAGTTGCTTTCACATTTCAACTACTAGTATTTAGACGTTATTATATCACTTTTCTTTAGTATTGCAAAGTTTAGAGGGATAGTCAGTTAGCGATCCATGCAGAATGAAATCTTCTACTAGTGAACTTCAAAAACATGAAAAAGTGCGCTCCAGTCTGGACCATGTAATTGAATTCAAGTATGCCACCATGTCTCTCTCCTTTAAAGAATATTGAGAGATGTCATTCCCTGATTTTTTTTTACTTTTTTTAAAGTTATCTTAGGGGAATGTATTTCGTATTGTGTGCTAGTCTCCGAATAGGACGACTCGCTATGGAAGCCCATAATAATTACTGTCTATTAACCAAACCAAATTAACAGTAGAACAAAGTAACTTTGAACAACAGTGTATAAGTTAAGAATGTATAGGCGAATTAGCGTAGGATAGAGTCGTCTATCTAAGAAAGAGGAAGCCAAAGAGTAACAAATGAAACGGCCATCACAAAATGCTGAAATCAATTAGGCCTTATTAACTTCAAAGGGCCGTGGAATTATCAACAATTTCATGAGCCAATTAGCAATCCTAACCATGAATATTATGATGATGATTCCATTTCCCTCCCTTTCAAATCCACTGTATATTTCCTTTAATCATTTCTTTCTCTTCTCTTCTGCCTCTCTAATTTCATTTGTCATTAGTGCTGTCCTTCCATCGCTCTCTCATACAAGGAAATACATTGTCCTTCTCTGTTGGCAGTTGCTGTCCTCTCCATCTCCCATTCTTCCCCTCTCTCTCTATCAATTCCCCCCACCCCACCTCCCCTTCCTTGAATACCATCCCCTCTCTCTCTCTCTCTCTCTCTCTCTCTCTCTCTCTCTCTTTTCCTCTTTGTCTCTCTTTTTCTCACTCTTTCTATCTCTCCCCCTCTCTCTCTCTCTCTCTCTCTCTCTTTCTTTTTACCTCTGTATTCCTCTAATTCTTCTCGTCTTTCCATGCACAATATCGCTTCTCAACATATTCCTCTTCTCTCGTCTTTTTTAAATGTTATTCTCTCTTCTCCTCCTCCTCCGTTGCACTCACTGCTCTCTTTATTTATCCTCCTTCCATACTCTACTCCTTCCTCACTCCCTCCTCCCCATCCTTCTCCTACTCCCCACCAAAACCCACATGAGACACAATACACAAACACATGTTTTCGGTAAAGAGTACATGAATAAAAAATTAACAAGTGTGCAACTGTGTGTGTGTTGTTTTTTTTTAACACTGAGAAAAAGGTTTTAGGAATGTGAAGCTCGAAAATATTGCAATCCTCAGGAGGAATCGAACCCTGACTTCCCAACTTGCAAGAGAAGTATGCAAATCTCCACGCCACAGGGACTGCTAACCAACACAAAGCTTTTAAGTGATAATAACGACAACAGTAATTAGGTTTATATGCACCGCATCTTGGCCAACGTCCGCTCGTGGCACTTCACATTTATCTAACCTTGACAGACTACATCACTCAAGGACATTCTCAACTCCCTGAGGAGCGTGCAGTGCCGCTGCCATTTACAGACACTCATGACTAGCATTCTGACCATATCTTTCACTGCCTTTAGCCAATAACCCAATTTCCATATGGGTAGGCTGAGGACAATTTGAATGAAATGCTTTTTCCCAAGACACTAACAGCAGAATCATCATGACAGTAATCGAAGCCATGGTCTTCCGAGCCTGAATCTTACGCCATTACCAATCGGTCCCGGGTGCTCTACTGTTCCACAAATCACCATAAACTAAAAGACTCCAGTAGAGTTTTTAAGTTCTTCGAAAGTCCAACAACTGTTCAAAGATATGATATCAGGGGCGGATTCAGGCATGGGCATGATAGGCACGTGCTCAGGGTCCCATGCTTGTAAGGACGAAGACACCGGAGAACGAGCAACATTTTGCACGGAGAGAGAGAGAGGGGGCGAAAGGAAGAAAGAAAGAAAGAAAGAAAGAAAGAAAGAAAGAAAGAAAGAAAGAAAGAAAGAGAAAATGAAAGAAAAAAAGAAAGAAGTACGAAAGAAAGAGAAAATGAAAGAAAGAAAGAAAGAAAGAGGCCGAGTTGATAGGAGCCGGACAAATGAACAATATCTACTGTTAATTTACTTCTAAGCTGACTCTACCCTAAACAATGGCCGTCGCATTGTATGAACCGGACCCCGCGCCGTCCCCTCCCACTCCCCACCCCCAATCTTTCCCGCGCCCAGGGTTCCGCCGACCCTAAATCCGCCCCTGCATGAGACCAGACACCTTCTAGCCGCTCACCGAAAGATTTCCTGTCTTGGTAATCCGCCCTGTCCAAACCCTCGTTTTCCTTCCTAAAAAGACTAATACTCTATCAGCTCAATCTCTACTCTTCCACCCTTTTTCCCTGAAGTTGGTACAGCGTTCCAAATCCTCAGTCCTACTTCGTCAAATTGAAATTTAAGCTTCTTTGATGTCTGTTTCTATTCCTTTCCTCTCTTCTACTTAAGGTTCTATGTCCCCCTCCCGCCCTTTTTCCCCGCCAACTCCTGTCTTTAAGAGCCCTATAGTTTTATCAACCCTACTCTTTCACACTGAAAATTAAACTTCCTCTTCCTCACCCCTTATCTTCCTTCCTTCCTTCCTTCCTTCCTTCCTTCCTTCCTTCCTTCCT
>JAWQUT010000015.1:1216125-1231015 GCA_033807755.1 Ellobium chinense | reverse complement strand
GGACACACACAACTTGCTGCTCAAGGACAGTTGTAATCCTCCCTCATTACCGATAAGGAAAAGGTCTTACTGAAGGTAAAAATCAATGCACAGGTGAAGACCCCGCGTGCAGCGAAGATGTTTAGCTATGAGAAATGTGAGCAACACAGAACATAACTGCTGTTTTACGGGCAAAACAAAAAAACAATACGTGTACAACAAATTAGGATAAAATCCACCTTTTTAGCATCTTTGTAGCGAGCTCAGTTTTCTCCATTTTCCCTCTGGGTTAATCTCTCATAGCTTCTATACTTTTTAAGACAGCCAGCCTTATGCGTCATTGATTCATTGATAAAGAGAGGTGTAAAGGCATTTTTTTTAAAAAAATGTTCCTGTAAAATTGTGGTTTTGGCACTTTTGGTGTTTTCTCGTAGAACAGCCGATATTTTCGAGCAAATGGTGTATTTTTTTCTACAGTCACTCACTAGAAATTCTGCAACAGTTAAAAATTTAGTCTTACTGAACTGTTTTTTCAGTATCCAGTACTTCCTGAAAACACTGCTCAGAATAAGGTGGTGTCGACTCCGCTGAATTGCAATCCGGATAATCACAATTTCCACTTAATCACTGCATTTGTCACACAACAAACTATTATTATGAAGTCATCGGATAATAACAACTCTTTAAATCGCGACGTATTCTAGGCTGTCGAAGAGCTGTGGCTTAACGAAGTTTATAGTGTAAAACTGAATAATCCCTCTGAGATAAGCTGAAAGGAAAGCAAACGACGTATACACTGGCGGTTTCCAAAAAAAAAAAATTCAGTGATTATCTGCCATCTGTCTCTCTTCTCTCCCTTGAGAGGGGTGGATAGCCAGTACTGGAATCTACATACGAAGTGGACGTCACGCGAGAGGTCGTGAAGAACTCCATTTACAGGCACTTTTAAGCTAATCCAGCTTTCGTGATTCCAGCAGCCATCAATGACCATCCGCGGCGGTTGGCAGTTCACAGGGTTAGGCTGAAATGAGATAATATGAACTCAGTCCGTGAGCTAAAGTTCAGTTCAAGACTTTTAAGCTAATCCGGATTTCTTACTTCCAGCAGCCCCCAAAGACCTCTCCGACGGTTGTCAGTTCACAGAGTTAGGCTGAACTGAGATAATATGAGCGCAGTTCGTGGACTTCAGTTCATTCACGCGAACTTGATCTGAACTTTATAGCTATTTTTGGACGAACTGATCTGGATCTTGACAGTAGCTATTTTGGGTGCTTGATCTAAGCTTTTATTTTCTACCTAAATTTCAGTTCAGTTTCCATCCAACTCAAAACCCACAACCGAATGTCGAGTTCTAAAACCAAGGAGAACTCAGCTGACCCGAAAACTACTCAACTTTTATAAGAGTGAGCTAAATTGAGCTTTTTGCCCTTGGGAATCGAACTTGATCTGAACTGAGTTTTTTGGTGAACTTGCGCAACCGCATCAGTTCATGTGCCGACGTACAAACGCCGGCTGCTTAAGCAACAGTTTCATTGATCTAGTGAGAGATGGACTCTCTCAAGCTAGCAATGCAAGAGGTTATCTTATCACTTCATCTTGCACTGATACTTCCAGAAACCGACGCTCATCTCACGAAGAGGCGCATGCGATATTTGCTAATTTTTCGGGAGAGCCTGTTAAAGTCTCGTTGAGATTTAGAATTGATCGCATGTATACGCCTAGACAGTACATGTTTAATATCTCTAAAACTATGAGAGCTATCGATACGCCACTTCGTGAGAGCATAGACTTCACTCAAAACACCGAAAAGGTCGCATACGTTCCTTTGTGAGACGCAATACAAACTATCGGTCTACTTGCCCCGTCCGAATGTGCAGAAGCGTAAATAGACCAGAAAGCAGCAACGTTACGTTCGTAATGCAATTCACCTTTCCGAATCAGCCATCCAGGACAAATAATCTCGAACTTGCATTGGCCCGAAAGTGACGCTCCAAAGTGTGTGTTGCAAAGTAATGCCTGTAGCTAGTAGTAAACAAGCGTTTGAGTTGTGATTGAAAAATGAAGCTGTGATGTGGGCGCTGCTGGCCTACTTAGGCCATATGGAGGTCTCGATTGGCCTATTTTAGCCAGAAGACACCTTTCTTAACTTTGTTGTTGTTGTTCGGAAAGGTCAATTAAACTCGAAGTTAAAGAGACAAATACTGAGACATATGATTAGCTGGTATCATCTGAATCATTAAATCTAACCGGGTCATTGTCCGCATTTCTTTGTTCCGGGTTTGTTCGGAACTTAACCTCTGCGTGGTAACCATGGTGCACAAAAAAAAGAGGATTCACTGAGAAATCTGATTGGCCTCAGCAGTTTGAAACATTCTCTTTCATTGGCTGAAACTACACACCTCATATTTCCGTGTTTATTTATGAACGGAGGGTGGCCCTGGCGCTGTTTATTTACAAACATTGTAAATGGGCTTGTATTCATAACAAATAAACCTTGCAGATGGCTGGGGTAAACTGTGGGAATGTGAGTACTCGCACCTCTTGTAGCCAACATTACATAACGGTAAGATTCCATGAACTGCTCTGAAACTAGGTGCGTTCTGCTCTCTGCATGCTATCACTAAAGGCTAACCATGCTGACCATTTGGGTTGACCCCCCTCAGCCCCCCCCCCCGACATTCACACACACACAAACACACATACACGCACACACACACACACCCATACACACATACACACACATACATACACGCACACACACACAAACACCCATACACNGCATTTCTTTGTTCCGGGTTTGTTCGGAACTTAACCTCTGCGTGGTAACCATGGTGCACAAAAAAAAGAGGATTCACTGAGAAATCTGATTGGCCTCAGCAGTTTGAAACATTCTCTTTCATTGGCTGAAACTACACACCTCATATTTCCGTGTTTATTTATGAACGGAGGGTGGCCCTGGCGCTGTTTATTTACAAACATTGTAGATGGGCTTGTATTCATAACAAATAAACCTTGCAGATGGCTGGGGTAAACTGTGGGAGCGTGGGTACTCGCACCTCTTGTAGCCAACATTACATAACGGCAAGATTCCATGAACTGCTCTAAAATTAAGTGCTTTCTGCTCTCTGCATGCTGTTACTAAAGATTAATCATGCTGACCATTTGGGCTGACCCCCTCAGCCCCCCCCCCTACACACACACACACTCACACACATACACGCACACATATACACCCATACACACATACACACACACACATACACGCACACACACACACACCCATACACACATACACACACACACACACTCGCGCGCGCGCGCAAAACTTCGTTCACCTAGAGTAAGTCTAGAAATTTTAAATAAAAACTAGGATACAGTTTTCATCGCTTTAACACACAGATCTAATCAATAGCTGCACCAGTTTTCAGTGATGTAGGGTGCTATTTTTCAGTCACATCAAAAAAAACCACATAAAAAAACATTAAAAACACATTTTAAAAAACATTAAAAACACTTCCAAAAAAATTAAAAACACATTAAAAAAATTAAAAACACATAAAAAAGACTTAAAAACACATAAAAAAATTAAAACACATCAAAAAAAATTAAATTAAAAACACATGTGTAGTGTCGGGGCTAGTGTTTGGGTTGCACACCGGACATGCTACTGGTAAACTAAACATCTATGAATGTACGAATACGTTATAAACAAGTGTGAATTTAGTAGCCATAGTGCTTCAAATGAGCATGTGCTGTCCCGTCATATTATACTGTATTTCTGTCCAAGTACCACAGTTATGGTCTGGGCTTATCCCAATGAAATTGCTTGAACCTGTTATAACTCTTCAGTTGTAACATAACCTAACACTCATCCAGCTGCTAATGTCTGTAAATATTTGAAGTTTTGAAGTTTCAAAGAATATGGTGGAGCTCCAGGCGATAGAACAGCGATTCCCTACACTTCTCTTCCCCTACACCCGTCCCCCATACCAACCAGCTCCCCCCCCCNTACCAACCAGCTCCCCCCTTTAGCTCCCGTAAGGGGGTGGGGAGGGGGGAGGGTCGCAAAACGTCAAAAACGTTTCATGAGTAACAGTAACAAGACAGAATGATCTGCTCACAAACGGTCGATGTTTCCAGTGTTACCAGCCGGCCAGAGAAGAGAAGTTTCATCACAGGAAACTAAAGCCTTTTCACATCCCTACCAAGATCCAGGAAATTATCGACAAGTCGGCCTCGTGTCGCCTACGACGGCTCTTACTGTATGTTGTGACGTTTAAGTATTGTCTTGTCTTCTTTTTATTTTCCTTATCACGCACGAAGGGTTGGATCTAGTCTTGTTGTTGTTCGGGGGAGGGGAAAGGCAGATTTTTAGGAAAGAGCAATGAGGGTAGTGGAGAGGGGTGTGACCTGATGGACTTGTATAACAATTGAAAAATGTGTGCCTTCCAGGGTGCCGCCTCTTCCCACCCCCTCCCACTCCCTCTCACTTCCACCCCAGCATCCTCCTATGCTTGATTCATCTTCATAGTCATGGTGCCATACTCAACTATGTGCATCCTTCATGTCTCCCCCGCCTCTCCGATGACACACATTGTATAGCCTCACCACCCCTTCTTGGCAACGCCACTGAATAGGAAATGAAAGGTGATCATGAGATAAAAAAGGCAAGATGGCTTCAAATTTCAATCAAGTCTGATATGATGAGAGGGCTGGCGATTCTTTTTTGCTTTCTTTTTGTTGGTCTGTTTCCCTTGCCAGGGTACAGTACACTTCGCTTAATGGCAAGGTGAATAATAGCAAATCCCGTTAATTCGCAACTTTTTTTGCACTAAAAAATGGTATTATTTCTATATGAAAGCCCCATGGAAAATCGCAACTCCTTTTAAGTGCAACTCTTCCATCCTCTCAAGGAGTTCTGATTAAGCGGAGCTGGCTGTGTATGTTTTGTCTTTAGCTCTTGCTCCGATGCTGACTTCCGATTGCAGGTTATTATTGTTATGACTCTTCGTTTTTTAAAACTAATCTGTCTTTTTTTTTTTAATTTCCGTTTGTCTTTCTGTTAATTTCTTCACTTCGTACTCATCTTCACTTTTTCTTATCCCTTACTTCCTTCATCTTTTTAAGGTGGCACTTAAAAGTTGAGGATATGCGATAACGAAACTAAAAAAGGAAAGAAAAAACGGGCGGTTGTGGATTTGACCCCTCTTGATGCAGAGAAAGAAAGTCAACAGAAGGACAGTCTTGGCTCAGATATGGCTACAGAACTGTAATGGAATTGGACACTTTTTTCCTCTATGGGCTATATCAACATTTTGAGCTGCCCTCTGAACCCAAAGTTTTAGCTTACACCCAGACCCATACCAGATTGAAGCTCATTATGTGGCCCAAAATTTAAGACTGACCCAACCCTAGCAAGCCCATTGAAATTTTGAGCTCGGTTGCTACTTGCAAACAGTAAAATGGACACAGTTTCTCATGACATCAAAATTTGGCCCCTGGAACCCTTATTACTGGAAGCAGGGCATGCCAAAAGAGGGAAAAGGGGAGATGAAATATAACCCCTAAGTAGTAGGACCCAATAAAGAAAGTACAATTACAGGTCTGTAACCATATGGCCCAGCGCTCTTACAATGTTAAGAAGTCAAGAGGCCGAAACACTTGTTAGACACTGGTATCTTCCGCTGAAGATCTTCTGTTTCCTTGCTATCCGAATGAAAGAGTTTTTCCCATCTTGATGAAGATCGTTATTGGTAGTATTATTGTCTTCTTATTCTCATTTCTGTAATATTTTGTTATCTTCTTTTCTTTATCAAAATTTCGTCTTTCTTTTTCTTCTGCTTTTCTAGGTTCTTAGACACAATCTTCCTGTTTGACATGGAAGAAGCCGCTTGCGATCTGTAAAGATTGCAAAGAAGAAATGGTATCTGGCAAACAAGAACATGGGCAGTGGTCCAAAAGAGAAGACGCCCATGCAACAGTCGACTCTAGTTAATCGCAACCTTCATAATAACACATTTCATTTTCTCTCATCATTTTGTCGGACACACAATGCTATAATTTGTTTCGAAAACTCACCGGATAATCGCCACTGCTTCCACGACAGACAGACAAACAGACGGACTTGACACACAGATACTCACACACACACACACACACACACACACACACACACACACACACACACACACACAGACCCCAAAAGTTACCAATACACGAAGACATGTACATGAACATTTAACAACAAGATAAAGAATACAAACGGACCAATTAAAACTGAGCGTCGATGACGCACACGAGGACTGATGATAGATACTTTAAATAAATATTATTACTGTACAGCCTTGGCAACGAGCTGGGGTTGGATTTCACAAAGAAGCGAAGAGTATTTCACAAAGAAAAAAAACGAATGTCAACAAAGAGAACAATCGTCCTAGATCTTTATATGTCTAGAGTTTTATCGACCTTAAGGCGTTGTTGTGCCAGGCCAGGCGCAAGGGTGTGGCTGAACAGCAGCTGCGTTATGGGTGTGATTTGTGATGGTGTTTGTTATGGTGGATGCAGCGGAGGTGGTAGTGGTGGTGGTGGTAGTGGTGGATGTTGTTTGTTGTTGTTGTTGTTGTTGTTGTTGTTGTTGCTGTTGTTGCTGTTTCAGTTGCTGCTGCTACTATTGTTGTTGTTGTTGTTGTTGTTGGTGGTGGTGGTGGTGGTGTTGGTGGAGGTGATAAAAATGAGAACAACGATAGGGTTGCAGTGGTGGTGGTGGTGGTGGTAGTAGTAATAATGGGGAGTTCAGGACGTTTTGATGTAATCTGTAGCCTACTGCTGGGTTACGAGTATTATGAAGTCATGTCTTGAATGTGTCTGGGAATTCCACAATACTTGTAAATCTCACCATTAATGACAAGAAACAGATATTTTAAATCCACATGTTTCAAGTTACAGAAATATTCATATTGTGGTTACCATAAAGACGACGACGATAATGATGATGATGATGATGATAATAATAATAATAATAATAATCGTAATGCTGCCAATGATGCTTATTACTCATTCCAGTGTTTACGCCGAAGTCGACACCACCCGTACCACATTATACAGCAACATTTCACCCATAAAGACATCTCCAACAAACACCTCCTGACATCTGCATTGCATTCAACAAATAAAGACAACGTAGATAACAAGAACGATAATGAATGAGGATTGATGTTCTCAGGAAGACAGGACGGCTATGTATTTATTATCCTAAGTTAAGGGGGCAGCTTGCCAGGCATGCGCAGTTAGCCAGTTCCCGTCAAAGTCTCGAAACAGGACGAGAAATGTGGCGAACTATCTCGAAAGTGTTTATAATTACCGATTATGAAGGCGTAAATATAGAGCTTGTATACACACAACCTTTCACATTTTGGGGCTCAGGTCGACTCGTTCGAGGCAGGAAGTTCTGCCGGTTTATGTGGCGTTCGAGAGAGAGAGAGAGAGAGAGGAAGAGAGAGAGAAGGGGGGAGAAAGGGAAAGACAGAGAGAGAGAGAAGGAGGGAACTACCTCCTAAATCTTAAAATTTAGTTATCCGAGGTGATTTCAGGAAAGACAGACAGACAGACAGACAGACAGACAGACAGACAGACAGACAGACAGGCAGGCGGGTAGGCGGACAGGAGGGCAGGCAGTCAAGCAGAGAGACAGACCACCTGTAGGCAGATAGATAGACATACGAACAGACAGACAATCAAACATACAAGAAACTGACAGACAGGCAGACAAGACAAGACAAGACAAACGAGTGAAGACAGGAAGGGAACGACAGCGAAAGAAAGAAAGCGACAGAGAAAGAGAGAGAGAGAGAGAGAGAGAATGGGAGAGAGATGAGAGAGAGAAACGAATTATTGTGTTATGGAGAAAGAAAAGACACGATGACTTTCCAACAACCAGTCCTTCTGTAACAGTCCATCTCAACCTTCAAACTTAAACAAGCTACGGAAGCGTCAAATCGAGGGTGTGATCTAACAGAAATAGACACCCTAAATATCCATATCAACCTCAGTATGTGGGGATGTCCGTAAAATAATGGCAGCCGCACAAACAGAAATAGACCTAGTGAACCTAGACCAATTGGGAGGTTGATTCTAGGCAAAGAAAGTGGAAGTGGAATGTTATAAAATGTGGTGTCACAATCAGACTGACCTCCCTTGGATAATACGTAGCCTTTTCATGCCGCTGTACCCTTAACTTATGGCGGTTCCGAAAATCCGGAAATAGCTATTTGTTGTTTTTGGTTGTTTTTTTTTTTGTATCTGTTTTTTTTTTTATTTCGTACCTCGACGCTCATGCACCCAATCATCTCCATTCAAAACCATCCAAAAGAGGATTGCATTTGCACACGGCACACTATACCTTCCGCCAATCAGGGTGCCAAAGTTTCGGGCTTTGTTTTAACGAATTTTGTTCGAATTTCGGGGTCTTTTTTTTTCCCTGGCCCCAAACCATCAGCATAACCCCCTTGGGAGAGTCACATGATATTGCTTTTAAATCATGCATAAGTTAATTCATTACGTTCGCTGCCTGACACTGGCACTGGGTACATCTGACCGTTTGGCTTCATTCGTGCGCAGTGTATATCATGACACTCTCGCCTCTTGTGTGGTTTAGGGTTAGGGGCAGGGTTAAAAAGATTAAGCTCAGAATATTAGAGTTCCCAGACAGGGTCGCTATTTATTTCTGTTTTTTTTCATTCCCCTATCTCTAGCCTGTGCTTAACCCTAAACCAAGCAGTCAGGTGGAGACTCCCGGAATATTGCCTATGAAATTTGCCGGAGTTCCGAGTTCAGGTTGAATTCAAGGCAGTGCCGTGAGCAAAATGCAACCCTCTGCTACAAGAAGAGAAACTAAAACAGATGAAAGTAAGGCAAAAGTGAAATGGTTGAGAAATAGTGGAGATGGGAATACAGGTCAACCGGTGCCGTTGTGAAATTACCTGCCCTTGGCTGGTTGGCAGGCAGGCCTATCACGATACACTTCTTTTAATCGCATCGTTAACTTTATTGCAATAGTTTTGTCAAAAAAAAAAAATCGGTTGTTTATTTTTTTCCTCATCAGGCTTTACACCTCCCTTGAAACTATTAAATAATATAATGTATTTAACTCATCCCTCTTAGCGACCAGACACGCCCACGCCCATAATCTACAGGTATAATCAAGAGTGACAAGTGATTACAAGACAAGGTGGAGGAAACTTGATGGAGACGCCCTTGACACGATCAAACCAAACCGATCTCGACATTTCTTGTTTGTATACGCCTCTAAAACCTTTGTTAACAATTTCCAAACATATTAGTAAACGTCAGAAGTCGTTAACAAAGTGAGAGTGTACAGATATATCTTTACCTAATGAGTTCATATCTTGTCTTTGCTTCTGCTCTCTTTTTCTTCCTTGAATCTGTCCGTTTAACCACTTGTATCAACTCATCTTCCTCCAGGTTTGCTTCCTCCTTCCTCTTTCATGCGCAGCGTGGTCGAATGGTTACGGCGTGAGACTCAAGATTAAAAGGTCGTGGATTCGATTCCCCACGTGGTTATATCGGAAGTGCTGAGAGCGTGCATGAAAATCACGTTTTCTTCGGTCCACGTGTCTGTAAAATAGGTGCATCGCTATATGAGGTGAAAAATGTAGTCCGGCGGCCAGTGATCAGCGTAAAATTTCAAGATGGCAGCTGTGCTATTTGTGCATTCAGGGAGTCAGAAAAGTTATTGAGTGGTATGGTCTGCTTGGTAGTAATTTTGTGAAATCGACTGAGCGGGCGTTGCTCAGGTGGGAGATTTAAAAACCTATTTCTTATTATAATTGTCATCTTACTTATCATGTCATATCGCTATACACGAGAAAAACGTTTGTCCATCGGTGTGATAGTAAAGCAATGTTAGGTCTGTTGAGAGAGAGTCAGGTTATTCCGTTTCTAGTCAGTTTCATTCTTTTTGTTACATCGCTACATACCTGTTCAGAGTTGCCCAATTTTGCTGCATCAAGCCATTAATATAATTAATACGTGACAACATATACTTTTGCATAGCATCCCAAAATTTATCCTGGCAGTAAAATTATTCCAGATATTAAATTTCACGGCTACACCGCTTTCTGCTGGCAGATAGAGTAACGTCAGGCGCCCTCATAAACCACAACATCGCAACCCGAAATTGTGAAGGAGTAATAAAACTGTTCTGGGTATGTTCCTCTTCCTCGACACCGTGCACATGTTAGTAATAAGAACCGCAGTATGCTTCTACGCTAAAACACCGGAACATCGTTACCTTAAATAATGAGAGGAGGCAAACTATTCAGGGTATGTTTCTCTTCTTCGACACCGGTGGGCAATAATAGAGCCGCAGTTAAGCAGGCACTTCATTATACCACTACATGGCTATTCCCGAAATTGTGGGAGTTGTAAAACTATTCTGGGGATGCCCTCCTTCCTCGGCACCGGATGCCGGGGTTAATGGTACCTGTCTTAACCCTAGGGTAACTGAAACTGCCTGCTCATTGTAGCTATAGTAGTAGAATGACTTAACGGACGGTTTTCGCTACACTGGGGTTAGTGTGCTAGTCATGGTGATGTTGGTGTCGTTGATTTATCATGAGGAGGAGAAGGAAGAGGAGGCCCTTTTCACTTTCAGCAGGTTTGCAAACAGCCATCTCAGGCTGTATGGTATTAGTGTGGCAAGGAGATACCTACGATAACGACGACAACAACGACGACGACGACGACGGCGACGTGATGATGATGTTGATGGTGATGGTGGTGATGATGATGATAATGATGAGATCGAGCCTCGCAATGAGTGCTTCGATCTAAAGCTCGCTTGGAATCAGTTCATAAACACTGGCCAGGATTCCCCATAAACTCGCACGCACAAAACACTTGCACCCTCACTACCAGTCCGACACGTTAAAGATAATAAATATACTGACGAAGATGGCGATGGAAATGGCCAACTGTAACGACTACTGCAGCAGTTGTTATACGACTTGGAGATGGGTGTAGAGCAGCGTGGCCGAGTGATTATGTCGTTAACTCAACATCAAAAGGTCGTGGGTTCGATTCTTGGACCACAGTCATCTTACAATTGTCTTTGAGAGAGCATTTTATTCAAACTTTCCCCACTCAATCCGTCTGTAAAATGAGTATCTTGCTGTAGGCAGTTGAAGAGATTGCCCGAATGGAAGCGGTCAACGCCCGTAAATGGGCGGTAATACTGAATGATTACTCCATGAGCTGAGAATGTTATTGAATGATTAGATTTGCTGGGGTCGTGAAAGTGCAGCAGTTTCGAAAGGTTCAAATTCCATCGAAAGTATCAAAGGCAGTCCAAAGGAATCAACAAACCAAGTATCGCAGACTAAAAACAATCACATGAGCCAAGAAAGCCCAAGTTCGTATATAGAAAATCCTCTTATTCAGAGAGCGAGACAACAGTAGAAGTTCAGAGGAAGATACCTCTGTCTTGCAAGGGTTTCTACTCTATGTCTTTCTAGAAACCTAAAAAAAACTGGGGCAACATTTGGGTCTTGACTCCCAAGTGTCCTTCCATTGACTGCGCTTATGCAAAGAGCGTCTGGATGCGGGACTTATATAAATCTCATTATTGCTATGTTCCATTACAGCAAGAGAAGATGCTACAGACAATAACGAATAGCTCACCCACGTCTGGACATGCGTAGTGGCTAGCACGTAACAGAGGCTGGACAGTGCTTACATAATATTTCCATTCTTTTAAGACTTCGTAAGTGTATCGAAGAAAAGAATAGACCTACCGGGATTTAATGAACTTACAATGATGAGAGACACTTCAAAAGGATGATACTGAATAGGAAATAAACTCCGCAGTAAGTAGGCTGGATAATGGACTAAATGTAAAAAACTTTCTCTTTGGTCAGTAAAGAGTTACGGACATTTCTGAGATTATCAAAAGGGGTGGGTTGTTATAGACGCCCAGTGCCAGAACATTGTTATGCTTTTAGTTTGGACAGAGCAAGGGGGNNNGGGGGGGGGGGGGATCTGTATCAAATGGCTTTTGTATGCTCACTAGAGCTCTATTCTCCCTCCCCCCCTTTTCGTTGTTTTTTTTTGTAGAGCAAAAAAGAGAGAGATAGACAGGATTTTTTTTTAAGTACACACCAGACACCATGACGGCAAAAGTAGGGTAAAGAGTTTGCTATGACGTAGCAATCAAGTGACCAGACCCTCCCCTCCCCCCTCCTCCTCCTCCTCCTCCCAAAAAGATATTGTCCTAAATCTGTCGTTACACTGCTGCATATAGTGAGATCCCTTTACATTCTTCTTTTCTCTTTGTCTCTCTGTCACTGTGTGTATCTATCTATCTATCTATCTATCTATCTATCTATCTATCTATCTATCTATCTATCTATCGCCTCTCAACTTGCCTCCAAAATGGCGTTATAGTGAGCGCGGATGGCGTTATGAGCAAAAGGACAGTTTGGGTGTCGCCGTTATTTTTATCTCCAAGGCACAAAGATAATAATATGTATCTCTCCTGTGAACAATATTAGATAATTTATTTTGCCTTTTTGTTTAATATCCCAAAAGTATTAGACAGTCTTTGATATTACGCTAAGAGCTTTGAAGAACCGCTTACCCTTTGTCATTGACATGATTAACTTCCATGCGTGTCTCCGGTGAGTATGCAAGGGCTGTTAACTCATGGATGTACTCGCGTTATGGAATCGGAGGACTAATTGCAGTGACGGACAGTATCGTGTCTTGGTGTCGATGGTTCCGATACTCAGCAATATTGATGTCACATTCAAAACTTATGCTTCGGAGTTTTGATACCACTTCGATACTTTTTTTTTTTGTATTATAAGCCGCCTTAGATTTGTCTGACTTAAATTCCTTGCAGCAATTTCGAAAGGTATCAAATTCCATCGAAAGTATCAAAGGACTGTCCAAAGGAATCAGCAAACTAAGTATCGCAGACTAAAAAATTCAGCTCTTCGCCCAGCGGTAACAATTTGCATAAAATGTGCACGCGAATGGGGCATCGTGGGACATAATGGAAACATTCCTAATCGGCAGCTGGCACCAAAACGAGGAATAACTGGTACCAGTGTATGACAGTTTCTGAGTCTCTGGTAAAGTGGAGACTGGCCTGTACGTTTCCCACTCACACCAGCCAGATCCCCGCTGGGAGCTCATATGGTGCCCAGGGAGGAGNTTGCTTCCCTTGGTCATTATTCATGGGTGACAGGTCTCATCACATTTTTTGCTTAACACAAAATAAAACAGAAAAGCATCCACCAGTGTTTTCAGTCGTATTTTACAATTTTATTTAAACACCACATTTTGTTATCCAGTAGTCCTATGGAGCTCCCCCCTCCTCCTCCTCCTCCTCCCCCTCCCAAAAAGATATTGTCCTAAATCTGTCGTTACACTGCTGCATATAGTGAGATCCCTTTACATTCTTCCTTTCTCTTTGTTTCTCTGTCTCTTTGTATCTGTCTGTCTGTCTGTCTGTCTGTCTGTCTGTCTGTCTGTCTGGTTGTCTGTCTGTCTGTCTGTCTGTCTGTCTGTCTGTCTCTATCTATCTATCTATCTATCTATCTATCTATCTATCTATCTATCTATCTATCTATCTCGTCTCTCAACTTGCCCCCAAAAGAAATTTTTTTAATGGCGTTATAGTGAGCGCGGATGGCGTTATAAATAAGCCAAAGGACAATTCGGGTGTCACTGATATCATCAAGACACAGAGCTAAAATTATCTCTCCTGTGAACAATATTAGATAATTTATTTTGCCTTTCTGCTTAATATCCCAAAAGTATTAGACAGTTTTTAATATTACACTTAGAGCTTTGAAGAATCGCTTACCCTTTGTCACTGACATGATTAACTTCCATGCGTGTCTCCGGTGAGTATCCAAGGGCTGTTAACTCATGGATGTACTCCCGTTATGGAATCGGAGGACTAATTGCAGTGGCGGATAGTATCGTGTCTTGGTGTCGATGGTTCCGATACTCAGCAATATTGAAATCACATTCAAAACTTATGCTTCGGAGGTTTGATACCACCTCGATACTTTTTTTTTTTTGTATTATAAGCCGCCATAGATTTGTCTGACTTAAATTCCTTGCAGCAATTTCGAAAGGTATCAAATTCCATCGAAAGTATCAAAGGACTGTCCAAAGGAATCAGCAAACTATGTATCGGAGACTAAATTATTCAGCTCTTCGCCCACCGGTAACAATTTGCATAAAATGTGCACGCGAATGAGGCATCGTGGGACATAAAGAAAACATTCCTAATCGGCAGCTGGCACCAAAACGAGGAATAACCGGTACCAGTGTGTGACAGTTTCTGAGTCTCTGGTAAAGTGGAGACTGGCCTGTACGTTTCCTACCCACACCAGCCAGATCCCCGCTGGGAGCTCATATGGTGCCCAGGGAGGAGCATATGTTCAAGGTCTCCCCCCCCNCACCCCCAACCTTCTCCTACTCTCCCACCGGTCCCCTCTCCTTCTGCCTATATACCATCTCCCAAGGAAGGCATTGCTTTCTTCCTTAATGAAGTAGTCTATGCTCTGTATTTTGTCACACCTGTTGTTGATGTTGTTGTTATCATTATTGCTGTTGTTGTTGTTGTTGTTGTTGTTGTTGTTGTTGTTGCTGCTGCTGTTGTTGTTGCTGCTGCTGTTGGTGGTGATGTTGTTGTTGTTGTTGTTGTTGTTGCTGCTGCTGCTGTTGTTGCTGTAGTTGTTGTTGTTGTTGTTGCTGCAGTTGTTGTTTTTGTTATTGTTTTTGTTGTTGTTGTTATTGTTGTTGTTGTTGTTCTTCTTCTTCTTCTTCTTCTTCCTCTTCTTGAGTTGTTGGTGTTGTTGTTGGTAGTGGTGGTGGTGGT